>OX463845.1:20379872-20438517 GCA_949825065.1 Odontocerum albicorne
CCGTCGATAGGTAGATAACAAAACACAATTAAATCACCATTAAAGTTTTATTCGAGGATGCACGTTTTTTACACAACAGTCACAAAGTCAATTTACAATAAGATAACGTATACTATAGATTAAAGTTAATTATCTGTTTAATTCGTAACGTAATAGTTTACGGCAGAGAAGCGCGGGAAGTAGATCGAAGAATGCGCGTGCATTCGCCGTCGCACATTAAACTCGACTGCCGGGGGGGCCGTCCGCTGCACCGAGCGGAAGCGAGTAGCGAGTTGCAGTGCGTATGCGCCGCATGCATGTTGGGTGCACGCGGACGAAGATTGCGGCGTGCGGCATACCACCACAGTACTCCCTCGCTGAGATCGTTACTACGATCGATAGTACTCTGGGAAATGTACTTTCCTTCCGCTACGTGTACGTTTTTCATTTGTGGTGGATGATGGAACTTGAATTGGTGTCGGTTCAACTTGTAAATCAGTCTCTTTTACCGTATATGCAGCTTTCAAACGATCTATGGAAACATTTATTGGTTTGCCTTTAATATTAAGCTTGAAAAATTTTGGACTGCGTTTTAAAATTCTGTATGGTCCGACATAGGGTGGTTCCAGCGATCTTCGAACGTGATCTTGTCGCACCAGCACGTGTGACGTCTCATTAAGGTCCCGTGGAATATAAAATGGTCCATTTCGGTGCCATGACGTTGGTTTAGGCGATAGTTTGGCCATGTAGCTGCTGAGTCTTGTGGAAAAGTTTAGTATATCGGCGGCTAGGTGGTCATCCGTAGGTGAAATAAATTGACCTGGTAAACGTAAAGGTTCGCCGTATACTAGCTCTGCTGGTGAAACTTGTAGATCCTCCTTCCAGGCGCTGCGTATGCCAAGTAGGACTAAGGGAAGAGACTCGGTCCACTGTGAATCAGCATGGCACATGATGGCTGCCTTCAGCTGTCGATGGAGGCGCTCTATCAAGCCATTAGCAGACGGATGGAACGATGTAGTGGCATAGTGGTGTGCGCCAACTAACTTCGTGATAGATTTGAAGAGGTGAGATTCAAATTGCCGCCCTCGATCCGTAGTGATTCTAGCTGGGCATCCAAACCTAGCTATCCACCCAGAAACCAATGCCTTCGCGCAGGTCTCGGCAGTGATGTCAGTGAGTGGGTATGCTTCAGGCCATCGTGTAAATCTGTCGATGACGGTGAGGCAGTACCTGTAATCAGCCGAAACGGTTAGCGGCCCTATGAGGTCGAGGTGGATGTGTTCGAACCTCGAGGAAGGACTAGGAAAAGTGGAAAGTGGAGCGGATGTGTGACGCGTTACTTTGCACCGTTGACAGTGCATGCATTCCTTTGCCCACTCTCTACAGATTCGGCGAATCCCTGGCCAAATGAAACGCTCGGTGACCAGCCGCACTGTAGCTGTACGCCCTGGGTGGCTTAAATTGTGCAGCATGTCGAAAACTTGACGTCTGTAACTAGTTGTGACAAATGGTCTTGGAAAATTCGTAGAAACGTCGCAATAAACTGGTATTTTCGACATTGAAGTTGCGACTTTTTGCAATTTTAATGACGATGAGTCATTTGTCAAAAACTGTTGAAGTTCCAGGTCTGTATCTTGAGAACGAGCAAGTGCCTTGTAATCTATTCCTAAGGCTATTTCCTCGATTCTGGATAGTGTGTCTGCTACCATATTATCTTTTCCAGGGATGTAACGAATGTCAGTCGAAAATTGCGATATGTAGTCCAGATATCTGAATTGCCTTGGAGAGGATTTCTCACGTGGTGTGGAGAAAGCGAAAGTGAGTGGCTTGTGATCCGTGAAAATTATAAAATTTCTTGCTTCTACCATGTAACGAAAATGTTTGATGGTTTCGTAAACGGCTAGCAACTCCCGGTCATACGGACTGTATTTTTTTTGAGCGGAACTCAACTTTCGTGAGAAAAATCCAAGTGGTTCCCAACTGTTATTTTTTTTTTGTTGAAGAACACCGCCCATCGCAACATCTGATGCATCAGTGGTGATAGACAGCTCTGCTGTTACTTGCGGGTGTGCCAGTAGCGTTGCGGATGCCAGTGCCTTTTTACTCTCCTCAAAGGAAGCTAATAGTTCGGGTGACATGTGAACTGGCTGTGAACCCTTGACTTTTTGTCCAGCTAACAAAGAATTGAGTGGCGCTTGAATCTGCGCAGCATTGGGAATAAAGCGACGATAAAAATTCAGCATTCCCAAGAATCGACGGAGTTCTTTGACAGTTTTTGGAGTAGGAAAGTCTTCAATAACCTGAACTTTGCTGTCCAATGGCTTAGTACCAGCGGTTGAGACGTGATATCCGAGGAATGTTACCTCTGATTCACCAAAAACGCATTTGTTTGTGTTTATTAATACACCATACTCCTTGAGGCGATTAAATAGCTGGCGTAGATGGTGTTTATGGAGCTCTATTGATGGAGAAAACACGAGGATATCGTCGACGAAGGAATAGCAAAAATCCAAGCCTCTGAGCACTTCGTCGATGAAGCGTTGGAAAGTTTGACTAGCGTTTCTTAAACCATAGTTCATGAATGGGTATTCAAAGAGGCCGAAAGGCGTAGTAAGTGCGGTTTTCGGAATATCATCAGGATTAACCCTTATCTGATTATAGGCCTTGACCAGGTCTACGGTTGAGAATACCTTGGATCCATGAATCTGGAGAGAAAAATCCTGGATGTGACGGACAGGGTATCTGTCGGGGATGGTGCGAGCGTTGAGAGCTCTGTAGTCTCCGCAGGGTCGCCAGCCGTCAGTTTTTTTCTTAACCATGTGTAGTGCTGATGACCAAGAACTCTCAGAAGGTCTAGCTATGCCACTGGCTACTAAGTCCTCGAACTCTTTTTTCGCTAGTCGTAAGCGTTCAGGATCCAAGCGACGTGGTCTGCATTTAACAGGTGGACCAGGCGTAGTCCTAATAAAATGCATGGTATTATGCTTAGAAGGAGCTGACGTACCTGCAGGTTTGGTGATCTCTGGAAATTCTCTCAGGATCTCGTGGAATTCAGTCTCGCCTGCAATAGCCTTGATGGAAGCCACATCCTCGTTCTTCTTCTGTTGAAGTGCAGTAACAAATAGCGTCGTAGTTCCATCAATAAGGCGCTGATGTCGCGTATCTACAAGCAAGTTGTAAAAACTTAAAAAGTCTACGCCGATTATGGGCTTAGCAACATCAGCTATAGTGAAGCTCCAAGTGAAATTTCGCCTAAGGCCTAGATCTAGGCTTAGTCGTACGGGGCCATATGTCTGGATGATAGAGTTGTTAGCTGCGATCAACTGAAAATCCGTTTTCGTGCAGGACGCCTTCATAGCAGTGCGAGGAAAAACACATAAATCTGACCCAGTGTCAACGAGAAATGCCATTTTTGATGCACGATCGGTGATGAAAAGGCGGCCTGTTTGTGATGGGCAGTCGCTGGCCGCTACTTCCGGCTGCCCTGAGAGTTTTCCGACTCGTACGAACAAGGCTTTGTGCATCTCTTTGCTTGTGTACCAAACTTGGTATGATACCAACAATGTGAAGAGTTTGGTCGTGTTTGCCTAGAATGTGAACGGCTACGTTGGCGATGGCGCGAGTGTGATCTATAACGAGAGGTATTTTTAACTTGAGAGGAAAGTGCTTGCACCTGTTTTGTCAACTCACTTATTTGTTTTGCCATGTCGCTGATAACATTATTAGATGAGCTTGCTTCTGCGACACACACTTGAGGAGTCGTTGGCGCGATCTCATTAATTTTATCGGCTAAGTCTGCTAGCTTATCTAAATTTAAATCGGGCTGTGACGCGATTACAGTTTGTATATTTTGCGGTAATCTACTAGACCATATGGTCTTAAGAAAGTCTTTAGGTACAGACGGGCCAGCCAAATCTTGCAAATGACGCAAGAATTGAGACGGTTTGCGATCTCCGAGCTGCTCATGCATTAGTAACTGCTTTACCTTTTTTTCCTGCGAAGCCGACAGCCGTTTGATGAGTTGACTTTTAAGCTTGTCATACTTGTCGGAATCCGGTGGTGCAGTGATAATATCTTTCACCTCGGCTGCATATTGGTGATCCAGTTGCGCAGTCACGTAGTAAAACTTTGTAGCGTCATTTGTGATATTTGACAGAACAAACTGACCTTCGACCTGAGCGAACCAAAGTGCCGGTTCTTCGGGCCAAAAGGGTGGAATACGTACGCCGACGCGAAAAACTTCCACGTTTTCCGATTGCATTTCGTATTTGTCGTATTCTTGGTCGGTGTCACCAATGTAGTTTACCAATGTACCGTGCACAGTTGGGTCCGTCGATAGGTAGATAACAAAACACAATTAAATCACCATTAAAGTTTTATTCGAGGATGCACGTTTTTTACACAACAGTCACAAAGTCAATTTACAATAAGATAACGTATACTATAGATTAAAGTTAATTATCTGTTTAATTCGTAACGTAATAGTTTACGGCAGAGAAGCGCGGGAAGTAGATCGAAGAATGCGCGTGCATTCGCCGTCGCACATTAAACTCGACTGCCGGGGGGGCCGTCCGCTGCACCGAGCGGAAGCGAGTAGCGAGTTGCAGTGCGTATATGCCGCATGCATGTTGGGTGCACGCGGACGAAGATTGCGGCGTGCGGCATACCACCACAATATAACTCGAAAAAAATCTTTTCACTTAAACTACAATACCGAGATAATTGCTAATTTATATCTGAATACCGTAAACCGAAATTTCACCGTGCACTATCGGTTTCTATCTAAAGCCGTGGTTGCAGCTTGGTATCAAATATAGAAGGGCCATGGTGATAGGGAAGAGTAAGTGTTGATCGTTGGGTACTGATAAAGCGTGGTTTAAAACTACCTATATCGGTCATAAGCCCGGTGGGTTTATCTCTCTGGCATTCCATATAGATATTCTAGAATGTGTGATTAGTGATAAAATCGAACCAAAGTATAAAGCTACCTAAATTAATTGCGTTTTGTGTCACAATTTACATACCTTTGAACAAATTAAGTGATTTAAATCACTTATATATTTTTTTCAAAATGGGTCAGCAATATATTTTTTTAGCGTTCATTTTACCATATTAATTTTTATTTTATTTTTTGCTAAAATCGGTGCAAAAATATCGATAGAACGAAGAAAATCCGATAAAAGGTATTATTTAGTGAATTATTAACCCTTTGTATTTGTTTATTTTATAATCTGGGAGATTTAATGTAAAATGGAAATATTTCCCATTGAACCAGAAATATGTTGTAGATGTCGTAGACGAGCACCAGATTGAAGTCTTTTTTTTTTTAAATAAATAGGGTTCCAACGGGAATCAAATCTGTGATAAGCAATTTACCAGCCAGTTCACGGAGGTCGGCAACGTATTATGTGATCTAATTTAGCATAAAGTAATTTTAATAGACTCAAATATATAATTATTTTTAAAATGGTGCAAATTAAAGCATTGCGTGTGGGATACGTTTATAAAAAATACGAGTATATTGTAAAAATGTAATCATTAAGTGCCACATCATTATAGTTCAGACTAGCTTAAACGAAAAGTTGAATTAAAACCTGATTTTTATAATGAGAAATGCTTGCCTTAGTGGCTTAGTTGTTAAGATATTTATATCCTCTCGGGGGGTTTGGGTTCAATTACCGATGGTACCTATTATTTAATATTAGTTCCAGCATATTTAATAATTTTATTACAAGGTTTATGCAACCTTCCAGCGTGTAGTAGTCATGTATTCACGTACAACCAACGAGTAATGTGTCTACTCCATTTAATCAAAATAATAAAAACCCAATACAATATTGTTTTCTATTATCATGTCTCATCACCAATAAGAATAAGTGGAACAGGGAAATATATTAATAACAGGAAACGTTTACTTTTGATTGATATGGTATTGACACGGTAAATGCTATCTGAGAAGTTTCGATCCATGTCAATAATGTCTTGCCTTCGTACTAACGCAACCAATTAATTATGACAACCCACATGGCCTAGTGAAAGAACTCTTCTCTTCTGTTCGAGAGTTACTGGTTTATTATATGATATCCAAACATAAGTATACATAGTAATGAAGACGACTTTTGTTATCTTATTGGTAAGATGTTTGACATACACATTGATGTTTCGGGTTCAATCCCCGATGGTACCCGAAAAAAATTGTACAAGTGTTCATCTTGTTACAATACTCACACGCGCGCGACCTGAAAGTGGTGTGAGTTTTGTTGCCTCTTTTCGTACGGGGTAGTATTTCCTACACGTAAGATAACAAACCATGTTTATTATCTTACGTGTAGGATGTGTGTCTACTTCAGTTGATTTAAACCAGAACTCTTGAATAATGGGGACGAAAACAATGCTGTATCTCAGCCGCCCTCTTCAGATTGTCCGAATCACTAGTTCTGATGTGTGCATAATTTGATGCACACATCAGAACTGGTGATTCGATGATGAGCATCACACAACGCTAAATGGAACTAAAGCACATTCAGGACTTTGAACATGTTTGCTGTAGGTCTACAATGTTAAAATGTTTACAATTAAAGTATAACATAAATGTTTCGATCCAATATACATTATTTTCGCTGTTAAATTTCACGCTATTAACATTTTTATTTAACTAAAATGCCTTTTGAAAAGGGATTTTTCTTCCCGAACATAGTTAAATCTCATACCCCCTCTTCTTCTCGGCTACAGAGAGGACCCAATTTGAAAAGTTGGAAAATGTCGTAATTGAAGTTGCCGACAGATGGCTTTCTTGAGGATTTCTCCCCCCGCAACCCGCTGCAGATTAGAAACCCTCCATGCAGTTTTACATTCGAAACCGTGCTCATCCGATAGAAAATTTCTTTATATTCCTGTTACTCTTCAAAAGCCTCAAGATTGAAGGTTGAAAATTTTAATGAAAAGAGTCCAAATTTATTACATTTTTGAAACACATCTCTAAATATTGTATAGAATGCCACCAGTTGCGCTCCTGTTTCAAACACTAATTTCTTTATCAAAACTACTTTTTTCAAATAAAAAATAAGTTATTCGAACACAACACGGATGTTTAAGCTATTTTACTGATGAACATTGTCCAGAAACATCGACAAATAGGAGATTTATTGTACATTTTCGACATCAGGAATCAATATTTGACTTGTATCGAACCAGAAGCATCTTCAACCAGACGTCGCGCGTCGTTCAGTTCAGCTCAGAATGTTTCGAACGTTCAGTTTAGCTCAGAATGTTTCGAACGACACTGCAACGAATTTTGAGAAGCTATTTATACATCAGTTGCTATTTAAGTAAAGCTATCTAAGTCAGTTGGGGCAAGAATTAAAACCACAAGATCCACAACAATACCTTAAATAGGTATTGTAGCGTGCATGGGTCATTTTATATTATCAATGAAAAACCTTCTTGAAGTAGTTTTTGAAATAAAATGTCCAAACATTGTCTTTAATGCTTACACAGTGAAATTTGTAACAATATACAAGAGAATTTTCATATGACAATAAGTTCACCAGTTTGTATTGTATACACCAGAGTTGTAATACAATATAATTAATGTAGTAATTATTTTAAATATTAATTTCGCTCTATCATACGTTTATTTAATTTTAAATTGTATTGCATTACAATTTTTTTCCAACGTCAAAAAATATCTGAACAGTGGTTTTTAACATGCTTATTTAAATAATTTTATATGAGGGCAAAACTTATAAGTGTTTCACCTTTCCGGTTTAAGAACATCATCGTTCCAAGTACTTGTAGCAAGCAATAAAGCCACTTGTGAGAAGCTATCGTACCTAATTATTAGGAATTCCACTTACTTGATAATCCTGTAGTTTGGGTATAATTGTCGAAAGGAAAACTTAGCCCATAATATCGCAGATTTCGAATTTACTCCGCAGGGAGCCTTTACACATTATGTGACGGTAAGCAAGTCAATACCATGGCTTAAAGTTAATAATTTAGGACGTGAATAGGATTCTCAGAATAATATCGTTATTATGAATTGTTTTCTTTTGACGAGAGACTACTTTATTGTTAAGTATTCTTTATATACTTAATTTACTATTTGAAGCCATCAGATGGTCTAATTTAATAAAAACTCGAACCTTTCTTTATGTTGCATTGAAGCCTCATTTCATTTAATATCATTGAATATCCTACGTTGGACAGTTTCGTCAATTTATGACTTCAGTTTAATTTCCCAGCCCCGAGTTTTTAATTTAGTTTTAAATGAGATTTAAAACACATTTTTTATATCTTTCCATTATGATTTAAAGACTTTTTAAATGTCCATATAATGTGAGGACCTCAGTGGCTTAGTTGGTATGGATGCTTGTCTTCCAGTTCAGAATTTGCGGGCCCGATTCCCGCTGAAAACTAGTTTTTTAATTAAAGGACTCTAATTTGGTTTTCCCTCAATGTTTTTTTTAACATCTTTCTGGTGAGTTGGATAATATTGCCACGTGGCAATAAGCTTTCCAGGTTGTACTGTATAAATTGAAAGCATAACACAATATAATAAAATAATGGTTGGATCTCAAGGCGTTGGTGGGGATTAAAAGTATTAATAAATATATTTTATATATAGTATTATGCGAATTAATGGAAAAAAATACGTTAAAATCATAAAATACGTTTATTTTTAATATTTTGAGTCACAGATGACATACAATCATAAAATAAATTTTATTTAATAGAATATATGTTCTTCTTTTGCTTTTATAACAGGTTGAATACGTTTGAGCATGGAATCAATTAAATTTCGACAATTTTCTTGTATTTTGTCATCCCGAAACCACACCTGAATTACAGCTTCTATCATCTTTCTCTTAGTGGTGCAGTCCAATTTTCGTATCCTAGATTTACAAATCGTCCACAAATGTTATATTGGGTTAAGGACAAGCGAATTCCCAGGGCAATCTAAAAGAGTTATCTTTTTATCATTGGAATATTTAAGCATATTCTTCGATACGTGACACGGAGCTGCGTCCTGTTAAAATACAGCTTCGCCATTTGGACAACATTTTTTCAATTCTGTACTCAAGTGCTGCTCCAATAGAGTTTTATACTTCAGGCTATTTATTATTCCTTCTATTGGTTTCAAAGATCCAGTCCCCATATACGAAAAGCAGCTCCAGAACATCTTTCATAGGATGTTTCACCGTTTGATCAATACGACCCGCAGTAAGGTTTTCATCTCCACTTTTTATAACAAATCTCGTGCGATATCCCTGCACGATAAAGTGGGGCTCATCTGAAAACAGCACCTTCCTCCAGTCTTCTGCAGTCCATTTGGCATATTTTTTAGCCTTTGCTTGATCATACGCGCCATCAGAAGTTGCTTCTTTTATGGTCGAATTGCTCTTCTTCCAGATTCAATAAGTCTTCTTCGTAATGTTGAGTCAAGAATCATCACTTCGGTGGTAGCCAAGTCTTGTTGATGTTCGTACCTTGTTTTTCTGGGGTTAATTTACTATTTCTGATCAAAGATACTTCATCTTGGACAGTGGTCTTCCTTTTTCTTCCACATTTCCCAACTCTCCTTGATTTAACTGCCCTTGTTTCTCTTTTCTGCTTAATAATCTTGCTAACTACTCCCTGACTCATAAAACATTCATTTGCAATCTCTTTCTGAGTCATTGAAGTGTGTTCACTTAATGTTATAATATTTTCTTTTTTCCTCGGCGTGATATCCATTATGTAAACCAACTCAAAAATTGAGTTTAATACGCAATCAACTTCAAAATTATTCCTTCATTGATAAAATGTAAAAAAAAAACAACAAATTATCCACCAACAAACACCAATATGAGCTCCCAAAGAATCAATGAACTACGAGTATAGTATAAGTTATGATATAATTTTTGGCGCTAAAAAACTGTTAAAATTAACATAACAGTGGTGGTATACGTAAAAAATTAAAAAAATAACTTTTATTCCATTAATTCGCACAGTACTGTATATGTTTATATAAACTAATACAAGTACAATAGAGAGGTTTAAATTATAATTTTCATGAAACAAATAATAATGTAAGGTGCTTGGTTTCAATACAACTATACAAATTCAAAATTGTATGGTGATTGTAACGCCCTTTTACCTGAACGGGATTCATATAAAAACCTGTTAGGTGGCCGATATACAGGAAAGATCTTTATACAGAATGAAAATAAAAAAGAATGGGCCCCAATGTAAGGCACTGACAGTATTGTGTTTGATCGATATTGAGTATTGTGCTTGATCGTGTGGTTACCGTGCTGGACCTTAGAACAGAATATGGCTGATTGAAAATCAGCACAGAGCATATCTTCCCAAGTACCGGCATTTTTTTGAATTGACTCGGTACGGAGTCTTAACATATAATGTTTTCGTAGGCAAATCAATACTACGCTTACAGCCGGGAATACAATAGTCGGAAAAATATCATTATTCTATTTCTTTTGGCGAGGGAGTGCGTCGTTGTTGCGTAAATCTTTGTGTTCGTAATATACAGAGCTACCCTTAAATATAACCTATTTTGCATATTGTGTGAAAGTATAAGCGAAAAGATTTTCATGGAGAATTTTTGAGATCGTTGTTCACAATTTGTAGTAGTGTATTTATGTTATATGCGTTCGTGTTGGGTGTTAATGTATCTTCGTTGTGGTTTAGTAGTTAAATGGTTCTGTTATTTTTTCTAATGCTCAGAGCCAAATATCATTAAATGGGTGAATTTTAATTAAACTTGAAATAGGCGTGCATGTTTAAAATAAAAGCAGAGTTTTTTTTATAACTCTATATATATTGACGTGCTTTCTGCTTCCACAGTTATAAACGTTAATAAAAAATTATTTCAGTTGAATACGTCAAACGTGATATAACTTATCAGTAATTTTGGATCATATAAGTCGATAATGAAATGTTTTTACAATAAAATTTTATCACATGTTTTTTATAAACACCAACATATGATACACATAGTTTATTTCTGATGACTCTGAAACACCGTGGGTATGAAATTATTATTTTATTTTAGTAAGAAAATAATTATATGTGATGCAATAATATATAAAAAAATAATACATGAGACCCATTAAAACAAAAAAAATGAACTGTATCAATATCACATTGAATTGCGAGCGTAACAACATTTTAATACATAAAACAATCTGAACTGAATCTTATATTGAAAATAATTCACCTATTGAAAGTAGTGTTGAAGTGAGTGTTACGGCTTATCGTGGTCTAGACTAGTGATTCATTAGTCATTTCAGCAGTCGCATTCCGATACATTAAACATTGAGATCGATTCTTTTTATAATTATTGCTATTTAGTATATAAAGTGGAATGTGTGTGAGTGAGAGAGAAAGAGAGAGAGTCATCTATAAGCGTTCCTTTACAAATATACTTAGCCTTATTTTAACCATTTTATTTCCATATTAAGAACTCTATAATGATTGTGAAATTGTTGGTCCCTGTCCGTCTTGAAACACGATGGATATGTTAGAGGCTAATATACCTTTTCTGATGACAGTGGAGACAGATTATGTATCAAGAGATACGGTCACTCACACCAACAACATTACATCAAGTCCTGGTCCCGGAGGTACTCCACGCTTCGCCATCTCTAGCATGAATTTGAGGTACTCAAACCAATTTTCACCAAACACCTCCTTGTTTCGACGAAGCACTTCGTGAAATAGATTTTTACCCTAGGCACAACCATCCCAAAATTTTAAATTAAATTCCACAAGTCTTCATGTTTATTCTACATACAAGTCTAAAAATGTTTTAAGTGTCAAAAAATATCGACTGTCTACCACGCTTATCCTGTTGGTTTGATTTGGTCATCATTTTTACCTTTTTCATTAATAAAATGAGAATTAAAGAGATAATCTAAACTTGAAACTTCAACAACGGTTAGTCAAATGCTACGTTTGGTCAGTGTTTTGCATGGAGTAGAATCATGGACTCTCAAAGTAAGTAGTATGAACCGTCTGGAAGCATTTGAAATGTGGATGCACCGGAGAATACTACGGATACCCTGGATGGATATAGTCAGCCACATAAGGGTTCTTGAAAGAGCCAAAGTTGATAGAGAGTTGCTGACTTATATTAAAATCCGAAAGGTGTCCTACTTGGGCCATGTACTTAAATAACCAAAGTACAAATTACTGCACCTGATCATCCAATGCAAAATAGAAGGCCGAAGAGGTGTTGGCAGGAGGCAAATCTCCTGGATCCGCAATATACGCATAAGAGACGTTGGAGATCTTTTTCGGGCTGCCGGGGACAAATATATGTACTCCCAAGTGATATTCAACGTTGGGGGGACCTGACATGACACTGAGAAGAAGAAGAATCAAGCCTTAAGATTGACAGTCACTCAATTCGTAGTTTGTCACTGAACGCGTCATTATCAATACCGCACGTGCAGAAGTAAAAATACTTGTACACGTACTCGGCACGTGCGAGTGTTGTTACCAGACGAACTTTTTTAGTAGACACTGAATTTTTGTTGGGTACCATTAGGAATCAAACCCGAAACTTTGGGTGGGAAATCAAGCATCTTAAAAACTTTGCCACCATTAAATTCAAACTATTCAGCGTAATAACAAAATGTATTTACAATGGTTAAAGTCAAAATAAAAAAAATACCTAATTTCAGCCTCATAAGCAAGATCTTTGTGTGCAGACATTTGCGAAGCGGTTCATGAATACGCGCAAACATTACCTACACATGTACTAAGTATATATGCCTTAAGTGCAAACTCATACATTCATTCGAAATCCATTGTTGTGAGGGAAACTCGGGTACAACTATCACATTGGAGTGATTTCCTCCTGGGACTTAGTGGAGAGGTTTGCAGTGATTGCGTCATGTGTGCACCACTTTCGTTATCCAAAGCCGTTTTCAAAAGCACTCGATATCCAGAGAAGCCGAATTATAATATCTAATGACAAAGCGCTTTGAACTGATTAACAAATGTGCATGTTGTTCTAACATGATCATGATTAATTATTACAGATATTGTTAATTAGTGATTTGATTATAATGAAAACATTTCAAACTAAATAAGTTTTCCGATAACAAGAATGTGTAAAATGTTAAAGAAACGATGGATGTTGTATTGTATTAGCAGATTTTATACATGTCGTGTTGTAAAATTTGGTGGGCTTATTGATTTATGGTAATCTCTTCCGACTAACCAGAAAGATGTTAAACAATCCTTAAGAAAAACCAGGCTGAAATCTCTTGCAAAAAATGTTTGATCTAACAGGAATCGAATTCGCAGCCCCTCGATTGGAAGACAGCCGTCTTACCAACTAGGTCACGGAGTATTCTATGTCATTAAGTATTTAATATTTATTTAGAGAATTTATTTTATTCCGTGCAAATGATGGGTTAATTGTCATACGGTTATCTATTCCGACCAATCAGACTAGAGTAACATAGATAAGTGTCAATTGCTGGGTGAAAAGTTTAAACTTCCTATTAAAAAAAAAAAAAAAGATAAATAGTAGAAATAAATTATTTAAATTGTCACCATAGAATAGTATAGATAAAGGAAGATGGAAAGGATAAGAAAATAGGAGTCATGAAAAACGTATTTGTTAATTGAAGAGCGATCTTATATTTTTTAAGTCGTTATTAAATAATTCAACTAGAGTGAGAGTCTTACATCAGTCAGCAACTGGTTTCAAAATTTAAAGGCATGGGCAGTAAATGACGACGTGAAGAATTTCTTTGAATATTCTTTTTATTAAAAAAAGTTTTTTTATTTTAAATTAAATAAATTAAAAATTATTTAACCCCAGAAAAGCGCTGTCAATTTTTTAACAAAGCATTTTAGAACCCAGATTTGAATTTTTAGTGGGTTCCAGATTGCTTTAATTGAGATCTTTTTTCATTAAAGTGCATGTTTTTGGCACTTAGTTACTTTTACTCTATGAGCACAAAAACACTAAACTAATCATCAATCTATTGCTAAAGATTATTTATTTATTTTGCACAAGTATATGTTTATATAATATATGAAAAACTAAGTCATGCAAAATTAGTCATTTCAAGAAGTCACTGTCAAATTATAAGGATTTGTTTTTTATTAATAGGTATCCACCCAAACTAGGATAATTTGTGCAATCAAATTCAAGTCATTATACAATTATTTGAGTCAGTATAGTAAAAGAATTTATAAAAAATGACAATCCTAGACAATTTAAATATTTAACCGATTAACCTTCAAAAATGTAATAATCGATCGATTAGTGAAAAAGTTCAAAGTAAGAAAGAAGAAACGCAACATTCATTGGACGCGGTGAAGATATGGCGTATAGTAAATCAAATCTGTCTCACAAATGACAGGATTTAGGTTAGTTGCCATTCATTTGTCGTAACCCCAGTAATTAGGCTTTGCTTAAATCTTACTGTGGATATATGAACATGAAAAATAAGGTCATACTTTTAATCGATTGTTTATAATTATTAAAATCCTTAGTCAAAAATTCTCATTAACCATTAAATGCATGAATGTACGTGTGTTCAATTCATTTCTGTTATATTTTATATAATATATGATAGAAAAATTATACTAAGTACATAATTGAACAAATCGTAATTGGTTATTGCTAGAATAATGCATTATAAATCTTTTTATTGATCTCATCGTAAATCATATAAACAATTTTATTTTATATGATAAAATGTAACAAGTTGGATTGTGTTGTTAATCTACAACACCATACATGTAAGA
Source organism: Odontocerum albicorne (assembly GCA_949825065.1). Taxonomy (NCBI): domain Eukaryota; kingdom Metazoa; phylum Arthropoda; class Insecta; order Trichoptera; family Odontoceridae; genus Odontocerum; species Odontocerum albicorne. Next base: position 20,394,624 of record OX463845.1, read on the forward strand.
GTTAACTTGCTAAGTTATGCCACCTAATTACGAGTATAAACCACGTAATTAAACCCTTGGAATACTGCATTAATTCAAAGAAATGGACGGTTAATATTTCTAATTTATTTGACCCAGCGACATTTCGACTATAGCATTCAAGAGTTGTGATATAATTATTACATCATATCATAAAAATCCCTCATTTTAATTATATTGGTTTTATTGCATTTCTCAGTACAACCATTTTGGATTATTGGGCCCCATAGTTGACAAGGGATTTAGAAAGCCGAAACGATCGTTCTAGAAACTTAAAAGTCCTTATAAAATAATTGATTTTGATTTAAAAATATATCAAAATAGTAAATTTTATAAATATTTCAGACCGCAGCCCAACAAAAAAAAATACTTGCCAAACATTTTTTAACAGAGTTGAAGACTTTTTCAAACATACAATTTTGTTTTATTTTTCTTTAGTAAATATTTACCAATAAATATTGAAAAAATCCAACTTAAATATAAAAAAATATGTTTTGTTTCTTTACACTTATATGCTATTTTCATAGACGTAATTCTGCAAAACTCATTTTCACAATAATTTTTGTTTTACACATTTTAACTTAATTCCATTCTCAATCATGTGCCACACTTATATAACTGTATTGAAATAAACTGTTCATATCATCCGGAAATACGAGGGCACGATAAATTCCAAGTTACGTGAACTTCACGCCACCGTTTGAACTTAACCTTTCATCGCGATTAAACAAACCTTGAAGATCATCAATCAGACTTTACATCGAGTAGTGATACTCGTTTACATTCAGCAAATAAGCTTGATTCAACATCGATTCTAAGATTTCAATCATTTAATAGACATTTACATAGAGTGATACATTGAAAGCCGATTTGGGGAAGCAACGGATTTGATCCAAACTTTAGATAACGTTGTGTACGTGTTTGAGAGTGACTCGAGCTTTCCATAACGCCATTTACTTCTGCTGCGGATCTCCGACTGTGTTTGCTTTCAATCTTCCTGTAATCACTTTCAGAAAGGATATATATTGATGCGAAGCAAGAACGATGCTTTGAATTTAAAACTCTTCCTCTCGATTACTTTGTTTTCGAAACAAAGTTAATCTGAACAAAATTGTCACTCTGTTTTAATTTAAAATATGTAAAAAATTGTATATTCCAAAATTCTATCTTATCATTCTCAGATGTATACACTTATTGTAGCAAACAGGGAAAACGGATTGCTTACTTATTTCTCCTTAGATTTTTTTTGCTACATTCTATATATCTGTACATCCATATCTTTAAAAAAATTAAATTTAAGGTTGTTCCTCTTTCGGAATTTGATAAAGCAACACTATGATTTTATTTTCAACAAAGCTTTTGTTTTTTATCTGTAAGTTTCTTACGAGTAAATTATTCGCCTCTTTTAAATCATTAACCGCATTATTAACCAATACATTGTCTGTTCGCATTGTCGCTTACTGTCTTCTGATGATTACCCGGGACTTGATACCGGGGGAACAAAAGTTTATATCTGTTTGACATTTTCTAAGCATCGTTTTAAAAAATAATTTGATAGTAATTAGGGCATTGATGCATAAACATAATAAGGTCTAAACTTTAAAATAGATAAACGAACTATTTATTTTGTAGTTAGCTTCTCGACTAAAAATTCATGGTGTTACTCCTAAATACAGAAAAATAAATCATTTTTCTTCTCCTTTCAAATAAAAATTCAATGTTTTAAGTTACATTTGTATATTTTGTTGTAAATATTTAGATAATGATATATCAAACTCGTTGCTGAGAGGGATAAGATAAACAGATCTGATAATATTTACTCTAGAAAGTACACAATTCTGAAAGAGATTGAATGTTATTACATGTAACAAATTAAACCGATTACAATGGCGTTAATGCAAGCTTAAGTCAGCAAAAGTCTTAGAACGAGCTAACGTGATTTTGATATGATGGTCAATGGTTAGGTCTACGTAGTTATCCCTATTCGTACACTGGGCTAACTATACAGTTAAACGATGGAAAAGTTTTAGTTTTGACCTCTGTGGAGTAAAGGGCCTTTAGTTAAGTTTTATTCAGAGTTTCCCTCTTCAATTAGTTACGCTCGAATTTATCGAAAACTCAATCACTTTAAGATACTGAAGTATTTTGCATATAAAACGATATATTAAATTTGATCAATATTTGCTCGTTTTTCACATATATCATACAATAATGGATTGTATGTTTGTTTAAATGTGTTAATTATAATATTTAAGATTTTACATTTTGAATGATCAAAAGCGTCCCAAGATACACCTTATGGATAACATTTTATAAAAATTGTATTTATTCATACCACTACGCTCTTTTTTGGAGTAGACAGGTGTGACCGATCTAAACGCTTTCACATCCATTTCCACAGCTTTCGCTTCGTCTACACCATACAACCCGTCATATATGCCTTCTTACCTTTCTTTAACTTTTATCTAAACTCGGTCTTAATATTTTTCACTCTCTTTTTATTTCAGACAGATATTTATTTTATTAGTCTTTTACAGCTCATCTTCTCAATGTGGCCAAACCACCTCTATATCCTTTTCTTTATTCTTCCTATAAAATCCGTCTGTAGCAGTTATTCTTTATTGAATAATTCCCTACTTTATTAAATATTTTAACATCAAATATTCTACACAAATCACGCATTTGTTCTTCCCTTATTACTCCCTGTTTAGCATCAGTACACCACTATGCATAATATTTTTTGTAGATTTCGGGATAGATCAAAGTATTGCCAACCTCATCACAACCAGATCATGTTTCATGCAGAATTTTAAGTCTATCACCATCATCGGTCGTCTTCTTATCCCCACACTTATTTATCACAGATTCCCAGCCATCTCTTCTAATATTTGCCTATCCATTTGTATCTTCAACAAACATTACTATATCATTTCATGTTTTCTTTTCTTTAACTATCCTCACAATATTCATAAACTCATCCTTTTGGAAATCGCGAGCAACGTTAAGAGTTTTGTTTTCAATAACCAGATTCACACATATCAGTCATGTTTTTAATCGAACCCACATCTAATAACTATCAAATTGGTAGATTTTTATACAAATATTATGTTGATAGATTATATGAAATGTTTAAATTAAAAACTGACCTATCCCTTTTTCACAAATCACAAGCATAGTAAAAAATATACAAAATGCCCACGGATTTTCATATTTATGAATATGGTATTTGTGCGCGAATCCAAATTTTGCATGAACATATTGCATTGTTTAAAACGCAGAAAATGGTTAAATTTTTTCTCCAAATTTCTAGTTTCACCATAGTAAAAATATTTATTAATTAGACCCTACAAAAGAATTTCGTTTATAAAGAAAAACCAAATTCTTAAATATTATAATTTTAATATTCAATGTTTAAGGTTTTATGAACAGTTAAAGTGTGATATAATATTTTTGATAAATTATCAATATGAATTACTAATTCACAAAGCGTCCCGAAACAAAAACAAATTTAATAAATGACAAATACAATAATAGACTTTGAATCGAAAATTATCAAGTTTTTTCCCTTCAAAAGAGGGTCTTTTACTGGTGAAATTTTCATCACAACTATTCGATTGAAGTCTTTTTAACTGCACGGATAACCCAGAACCCCATTGAATAAATTGCCCCTTAGAATTTTATTGTTTAAACATGTAAATAAGTTGTGCTTTGTACGGTTTTTGTCTAAGAAGTATAATTTTATCCAAACCAAAGTGTTTTGTAAATGTTATTTTATTTTTTGTCTTCAAAACAATTCTAAGTTTTAAACACTTGAGTTTAAATGAATGGAATATATTTGAAATGTTTAGAAGATATCATTTGTAAGCGCTTGTTATTTTTAAGTTTAAAACATATTTTACAGCCTATCAAAATTAAAAAAAAATATTCTTTAAAAAAATTACTTCTATATTTATTCATTCTTCATACTGACGCGTGAATTTTGATCATTTTTTTTTAAACTTTTGATATCAACATGGTTTGAGTATAAAATTATCTATGAAATTAAATGAGCAGCATCTTTTTATGTACTCTTAAAAAAAGAAACATTTACTTTTATTAGTTATTCTAATTAATATTTATCAATATAAATATAGTCCATGATTAAATAAAATAATTCACCTTTTCTAAAAATTCGAACATTTCTAAAATTTTAAGGTGTTCACAAAAAAATAAAATAAAAAAAAACTAATAAAATTAAAGTAAATGGGGTGTGATTTCACAATCAATTTGCTCTATTATTATTTCTATTCGGTTAGCGCATCTTCCCGATTGTAAACAGAAAGATGCACTGACAAATTGCGCCACCGACAATTAACTCGTCGCCAATATCTTAGTAATATACTCAATTTCCATTATTGATCATTAAATATTTAACATTTCGTTTGGCACATTAAAAGTATGCTTTAATGAGATTAAGTTAAAAAATTAATCATCAAATAGATGAGAAAAGTTTTAACGTTTAACATGATTTGACTCAGTTTCTGAGAACCGTTAAATTTCATTATTATGGCGGTTTCAAAATCGATAGCGTTAAAATAATGCCTCCGTCGAATCACGGCGGTTTTATATTGATCAATAAACCTCTCAAACCGCACCATTCCGATCAAAATATCAATGTTCAAATTCAGCGAAAGCCTCCGATGGCATGAAATATTTCACGCACTTCCTCTGTTCCACATTTTATCTGTTATTATTTTATGAAACCATTATCACATTCATGTTAATCCACACCAACACAAAAATGTGTTGAAAATGTTGAATCTTTTTTGTCAACTTCGATAGAAATTTCAGATGTTTATAAACTTTCTAACGATATTCCTGGTATAATGCTGGTGATCTCGAATATTTCTAAGCACGAAATATTTCATATTATTCATACGCACACACTGTTCGTGTGTCGAATATGTGTTACATGAGAAAAAAACATAAAAAATATTGAATTCCAAGTTTTTACGATTCTAATATAAATTAAAATCTCTTCTGCATAACAAACTGTATTTTTTGCTTTTGCAATAAATCAAATAATTCATAGTGTTTTTTGCTTTTGTAATAAATCAAACCTTAAGCCCAAAACTAATGGATGTAAGTAAATAGTTGAGATTAGTTTTAATAAAATTAAAGCTTGACTCTCAGATTTCATAATAATCGAGGCCATAAGCTTAGACAGAGTATAAACATAACCATACTAGGTTAGTCAAAAAGTTTTGAAAGCGGAAATGAAAATACATTTTTTTTGGGGGGAAATCACTTTTATTGCTCAGCATAGTCTCCCATAAGATCAATACACTTGGTCCAATGATCTTCCAACTTTGTTGTCTCATCACGGAAGTGACTTTCTGGAAGGCCTGCAAAATACTCCTCTACGACGGCTATAACCTCTTCGTTTGATGAAAAATGCTTTCCACGAAGGAATTTTTTGAGGTGTGAGAACAGCCATAAGTCAGAGGGAGCTAAATCTGGCGAATAGGGTGGATGTTGCAACAATTCGTACCCCAATTCACTGATTTTCGCGATGGTTTTTTGAGCTGTGTGAGCAGGTGCATTGTCTTGATGAAAAATGATTTTTTTCTTCTGCAAACTGGGTCTTTTTTCACAATTTTTTTCATCCAACTGGTCCAAAAGGTCACAATAATAATCAGAGTTGATTGTCTTACCAGTTTGGAGATAATCTATCAATAAAATTCCTTTTGCATCCCAAAAAACTGACGCTAACACCTTCTTGGCCGATTTCTGGACACGAACTCGCTTCGGAGCCAAAGTGCCTGGTTCACACCACTCCTTAGCCTCTAGTTTTGATTCAGGATCATGGTGGTAGACCCAAGTCTCATCCATAGTGATGAATCGACGCAGAAAATCCTTTTTATCCTTTCGAAATTGCTCCAAATGTTGCTCAGAAAGTCGCATTCGAACGTGTTTTTGTTGCATTGTTAGCAAATGCGGCACCCATTGTGCACACAGTTTTTTGAAACCCAAAACTTCAGCCAAAATATGCCATGTTGTTCCATGTGAGGTGCCTATGGTGTCAGCTATCACATCCATAGTCGATCGATGATCTTCCAAAACCATATCCTGTATTTTCGCTATGATTTCTGGTGTTGATGCACTTTTTGGACGTCCTGACAGTGGATCGTCTTCAACGCTTGTACGGCCACGCTTAAACTCCAAAACCCATCGGTGAACGGTTGGAAATGAAGGAGAAGACTCCTTTAATACTTTCACCATCTTTGCATGGATCTCAGTAACCGATAAACCTTCCAAAACAAAGAATTTAATCACTGCACGATATTCGGATTTTTCCATTGTTAAAAAATATACTGACACGTCAACTTCAAATGGCTTGTAAACAAAGAATGAATTGATAGATCGAAATGAAATTTTGAGTACGTTCTTATGAAAGATGAAATATTAAAATGACGTAGAAATTTTGGTTTTTCTACTGCTCCATAGATGTCGCTTTCAAAACTTATTGACTAACCTATTACAGGCCACAAGTTTAGACATAGTATAATAAAATTTAACTGTCCAAATCTGAGATATTTTTTTAATTTCTTAACCGGGATACAAAGAGATGAGGGCTGGAAATTTGGCATTTCAAGGTAATTGGACTGAATATTTGAAGATAGTTTTTTATTGTGGCTGCCGTATCGCAAACAGAAGTCATGTTTTTTTTAATATTATGAATAAAATCTATTAAAGATTTAAGGACTTAAATGGTCAATATTTTGGTAAAAATGACTTAAAATAAAGAAAAAAAATTTTTTTTGATAAAATATAAAGGCTGTTAAGATTTTTAGGTTATCCCGCTGAAAATTGAATTTCAGCCAGACCACAAAAAAACGTAGAAAGAGATCTTGCAATCTACCTATCGAAAATATAATAATTGATATTAATTATTTTATAGTTTACTTTGTATCAATTTGGTGGACTTATTGATGTATAATAAAATATCACAAGAAGACCAGAGTAAAATTACAGCATCCATCACTTGTCAAATATTTTCAATAAGACTTTTTTCTTCAACGCTAGAAGAGATTGCCGCATGACAATAAATCTGTCAGGTTGTACTATTTATAAAGAAAGTGAAATATAATACATACAATACAACGAAACAAAAGATTTTGTGTAGAAGAATTTATGGATACCCAATTTGGAAACACACTGCTACATGAGCATACGTATGTACATATATTCTCAACAATAGTGTGACCGTAAACTTAGAATATCTATTGCGATTGCCTGTGAGTGTAGAAAAGAAAAATAGCTTCACCTCTATAGCTTCGAGAGTTTTCATGAATAATGTTTTTCACATGGTTTGATACACGTTAAATGTTTATTAAAATAGTTATATGACCAGATGTATTAAACTTTATATTCAGTAAATTTTTGAAAGCTATTGCCATTTGAAAATTTATTCTAACCAACAAAAAAAATCCATGTGAAAAACAAGACCAAACACATTTATTTGGTTTCCAAACGGAATCAATTTGAGCGTTTTACCTAGTAGTCATGTTTGTTCGAAATAAAAAAAAAATGTTTTTTTCAATACGAAAACCCTCTCGTTTATGCCATGATTTCAAACTTTTATAAAACCTCAGAAGCCAAAATCTTGATAATGATCAATTTATAATATGCCATCCTTTTCAAGGCATCCAATCGACTAATATTAAAAAGGATTGAATGAAAGAGAAGAGATTCCGGTTTTATTATTCCTATCAAAAGAGTTTATAGGTTATCCGAATACTTTACCATATAATTTCATGTCTTGATGAAGCCAGAGTAGAAGTGATCATAAAATAGGGGAAAAGAGATTCAGAATCCCACCGAATTCTCAGAAACCTTTCAAAAGGAGAATCCTCGAATTTTAAAGGGCTGCTTGAAATGGGAATGGGGCACGAGCATCAATATCTAACGACAAAGATATTTGTGAAGTGTTAATAATGAATCTGAATGTAAAAGAGAAAATATATTCCTTTTCCCTATCAAGATGTTGCTTTTAATCAAAGAAGAAATAATTTGCTTCGATAATTTTAAGAATTAATATGAAAGGAATCTTTAAAAAGTACTAAAAATGAACATTATTTCGTTTCCTTTTTTAATATTCTAAAGTAACATAATACGAATCATAGCCGGTTTCTTCAAGGATTAATGTTGAAGGAAGGTTTAATCAGTATTATTTTTTTACTTTTACTTGAAAAATACGTAACTAACATAGTAATAATCATCACTCTTTACTTCAAGGAGTGAAAGCGATAAGTGGCAATCCGCTTTTTTTTCGATTTTATTTATTTTGTCGAAAGGTATTTAAAAAAATTAACGTACATTGATTAAATAAAAAAATATTGTTTATCACAGCAATATGAGACACATTTTAATAATAATAGTTAAAGAAATAGTAATTATAGTAAAAGTGATAAAAACCTCGTTTATACAAGAAGATAGCAAAAGTAAAGTAATGCAACAAATATATTTGTTAATGTTGGTTTCACATGATTCATATAAGAAACAAAGTAAATCAGATGTGATCCATAGGCCTGGCTCATGTATACTTCTCCCGATAGGAATCACCCTAGTGTTAAGAAAAAAAATCCGACAGGGAGCATTAAAGGTTCTTCTTTCTACCCCAAGCCTGAAAAGCGCATTGGTATAAGAAATATAAATACATGTCGCGGTAATCAAGTAAAGAATGTGCAATAATCTCTAGTTAAGTATTCAAATAAAGAGTCCCAGTTGAAAATTTTGAAAAAATAATGAATGATAAGTTATATTTTATTGAATGTTTCAGTTTCAGGTTTCTGGATCCATATACGAGTAGTAGAATCAAATGAAACTGATTAAAACGTTTTTTTTTTACTTTTTAATAAATTACCACATCGCGCGTTTCTACCCTATCTTCTGGCGACATTCAAGTGGGCTAAATCGAACGCTGTGATAATAAATGTTTTCATCTGTGTCCATAGTAGTTGCGCTGAATAATTACTTTTATATAATTTGATAATAGTTTACACATCATATTAATAAGTATATCTTGCATGTAGATTGATTAAAGTTGCAAGAAAATAAATGTTTCAGTTTATTAATAGAAATGGTAAAGGAGTAAGCTTATTTTTACTCTAGAAGATAAAGCCATCGCATCACTGTAACACTTTAAAAGGAACATAAAAATACATAATTATCCATTATTTCGGTTTGGAAAAATATAATGCTAGTCTATGTCTATTTTTATCTGAAATACATAGATACGAAAAAAGTATTTTATATCAACTCATTCAAGTAGTAATTAAGCTCACAATATTTTTTTAAGAATGAGATTACCAATAAATCTGAGCTTTTTGAGTAAAATGTAGTCTTTGGGAAAAGAAAAATATAAATATTTTTTATCAAGCTTATTCCTTATATAATTTGCAAATACATACAATAAACAATACTTTTTTTTAACTATAAACAAATGATAAGAAACTTAATGTTTAGAAATTATTTAATAAACTTTGTATCTAATCATTTTATTAATATATTTATTCTATTAATTGTGGCCTATCTGATTCGCAAATTTTTAGACTCGGGTCTGTTTTCAATGTTATATTCAATGCTTATGTTATATATGGTAGTCGTAAATGTTGTCATGTTAGTTCTCTTATAAAAAATCTACATTGGTTCATATGCAATGAACGGATTGATTTTAAACGCTGTCTCTTTGTATTTAAGTCCCTTAACGGGATGTATCCATTGAATATGTGTCTGAGAGATGTTTCTTCGGAGTAGAATAGAACTTTGATTGATGCCAATCTCGTTTTCATTCAATAATAAATTGATTGTTTAGAATCGATCCAGTAGGGCGGGGTGTTATGATAGAGTTTTTGCCGATACAAATTATGTGACCTGGAATGGTACGTCTCTAAATGTTAATGGCGTGTGCAGTTTTAGAAAGCACTTGAAAACAACCCTTTTTATATTTTGCATCAGTTAATAACAATATGTTTAACTCCTGAGTTAGATCGCTCTTGATGAGAGTCTGGTATCTAAACAATGTTAATTAAATTGTTAATTTATTATTAATATAGCCTCATTCTTAGTCAAATGTTATCAATATTGAAAATTTGATCAATCAATTTTAATCAAACTCAAGACGTTAATAAAACAATGATCATTATATTCTTCTAGCGGTTGACTTTCTTATCTGACTAGTTTTGAGATTGCTGTCATTATTAATAATAGGAATACAACACTTTGTAAGAGAGCGATCAATATGAAAATCAGCATAATTCCGAAACTGGTTTGATTACGAATTGAACCCTTAGCGACAAAAAATATTATTGGTTTGAAATTTGCAATTCCATACTATTAAAACAAAAAATAAACGATTTATTAATAATGGTGAAGACACAATTTCCATAGCATAATTTAGGGTACAAATCTTTCTTTAGGTCGAATTATACAGAATAAATAAAATTTTATTGTAAACGTAAATTGTGATTTATCTATTATGAATCTATTAAATGCGCAGAATAAAGAAAAATGCACCTGGTAAAATGGAAAAGGTTTAATTTTTTTTAAAGATAATTATTACATGAACTTTCTCGCATCTGCGTATGTGTAAATCATACTTGGTAATAACACCGCAGATAATTTAATTCATGAGGGAAGACGAACTACTAAGAAAGTTTCAGTGGATATTCCGAAATATAATATTGACACATTCTGCTTTTGGCAGAGTTAAGCATATGCCTAATGTTTATTAATATAATGTATAAAAGTTTTGGTTCTCAAAATAGGTTAATTTTTTTAAACTATAAATCTAACAGACGAGTTAGTTATGTTGATAAGCGCACAATCAGTGGCGAATTATCAAGGTGTGTCGAGGATATTCCAGGATCATTAAGGCTTACCAGCTTATTCGAATTTGCTTTGATATTCTGTTTGTATAATAATATTTACCCATTGGCATATTGTCGGATAATTTTGATTATATAATAATTTAAGCAAATAACCAAAATATCTGGAGTAACCATTTAAAGATATCAAAATGTTACTCAAAGTATTAACTTAGGTTTTTTATGTTACATATTATAAAAATAAATTTGGAACCAATAAAAATAAATATAAACAGATGTAGGTATAATGATACATATTTAAATCAATCTTTTAATGTTTATGTCATGTCGATTGCCTTTCTGACATTATTATGTTTGAGCCATGGTTTTAGTATCACATTTGACTTCCGATTGATCATATAGTTTTAGGGAGGATAGTAAAGATAACCAGAAGTATTGTGGCCTTCCTATTGCAAATAATCATTTTGGGTGTCTGCCATATTATAATACATTTTTTTTACGTAAGAACAAACTGCGTTTATAGAAAAAAATAAGTGATCACATGCAATGAAAAGATTAGTTTTAAATGACTTGTATCTTTCTATTATAATAAAAATAACGTGTCGAAAATATTTTTGTTTGATAAAAGAGAAATCGTAAATACCATTAAATTAATTCAAGCGGAATAAGGTGTAAATAATTAAACGACAAATTGTCAACTGATTTGGCATTTATATTGTAGAACTTCATTTTATAACACAATGATTTTGTAATTTATTTTTATCCAACACTGTTTATTCTACTTTTTTGTAACGGTATAACCCTACCGGTTTCAAGGCTTTCACCTCATCTTCAGAGGAGCACAAACAATACTAAATTCTGTTCGAACTGGTACCGATATACACGCTTCAACGGTTGGGGACTGAGGGGTAAGGGATGCATGGGACGATTTTGGCCAAGAGCGGAGAGATTTTTGGGACATAACTGTTTACCTGATGTTCGTATGGATGTACTGACTTAGAAATTTCTAGGCTAATCATTGTCACCGTGAAAACCATACTTTCTCTTTCGATGATGCCAAATTCTTACATATCAGTAGTAACGGGAATAAATTGGACAGGTTAGAGGCCCTAGAAATTTCTAAGTCAGTACATCAATCCGAACATCTGGTAAACAGTTATGCCCCAAAAATATCTCCGCTCTTGGCCGAAATCATCCCATGTCTCCCTTACCCATCAATCCTCAACCGTTGAAGCGTGTATATCGGTACCAGTTCGAACATAATTTAGTCTTGTTTGTGCTCCTCTGAAGATGAGGTGAAAGCCTTGAAACCGGTAGGGTTATACCGTTACAAAAAAGTGGAATAAACAGTGTTTGATAAAAATAAATTACAATGTATTTAAACCTCCACAACGTTAATGCCTTAACTATAAACAACACAATGATTTGATAGTAATATGTGAAAAAAAATCTACACAATGACTTAAATTAAAATTACAGATCTGTGTTGCTTTGCAAATAAATTGTTAAACTGTTCTCAATATATTGCTTACCAAGCTTATATAGCAAACTTTTTATTATACAATATCTGGTTTAAAACTAGCTTTTAATTAAAAGTGGCTCCCAGTATTGAACGAAAGTCGGCTCCCATTAAAAAAAATGATTGTTTTAAGCAGTAGATGGAAAAATATTTTGCTTTTTAAGCTTGGTAAAGAATGTATTAAGTACAGTTTGACAATGCTTTTGTAGAGCAAAACAGATCTGTCACTTTAATTTAAGTTATCATGTAGAATTTTTTCCACATTTAAGTATCAACTTATTCTGCAATAAAATAAAAAGTTTTTTATCTATCAGGCCATTGCCACATTCAATGCTGTATCTGATGTTGCATATATGTGTATATTGAGATAATTAAGATTAAATAGGATGAGAAATCTAATGGGATCAATTTAAACTACCCAAAATAATGCTTCATAAGCCTTTTCCTCTTCTTTTAATGCTGTGCATGATTTTTTAAGAAAAATCTTTAAAAAATGCATCAGCGTTATTAATATGTTAATTTATTTTGGTATGTTTCTTTTACTCCATTCGCGGAATATACCGTCTTACGCCTGAGCAACATCATTAATTTTCTGTACTGATAATGTATGTTACTTAAGAATGTTTATTAAACCTTAAGTGCTTAATATCCATCATGGAATATTCTATAAATTCGGTTTGGAATAACGTTCATTGTAATGAGAAGTGAAATTATTAAAGCAAAAAATCTAAAAACAAAACATAAAAATTACCGAATTCCTAATGCTGACTCGAATCTAGACGAAAAATATATTGTAAATCGTTGACGTTTAGTTACAATACATAAGCAAGAACAAGCTTAAGAAAAAAAAATTATAAACTCTGCATAACTCTAACGCAGTTGAAGTGAAAATTTTCCATGCAGGTTACAGCTCTCCGAATAACATCGAACAATGAAGGGAAAAAAGAGAATAAATGAATCATTATAACAAAACAAGTCATTTTTATTGACTTCACTTCTCTTGACTAAAACGAAAACAGGTAGAGATATTTTTCTTATTTTTAAGATCAAACATAGTTTTTATTCACAAAATTTCTTTGAAATGTTCGTAATATATTTTAAAAAGCAAATCTTTTCAGATGTTTCTTCCACCTAGAGAATTCGAGCGAGATTAATTTAAAATCTTTTGTTGATATTTTCACTTGAGATTTTGGGTTATGGTTTGTTCTTTTGAAATAATATTTTAATATACATATTGATGACTTGATTTCATTGAGTTTAGTTAGGCATCTTGAAAATTAACTTATCTATTGACAACACTAGATAAAGAAAAATCACCCCTTTAAGTGTTGCAAACAGTGTTTTATAACATTTAGTTTTTCATCGGCATCAATCCAATTGTCTATAGTATGATGCTTTCTACTGCAATCGATTTTAAATATATGTTCATTTAGGAATTAGATTAAAATGTAAGTATAAGATTTATTAATGTAAAAACAAATTTATTTCACGTAAATTTCATGGCAGATAAAGTATTTTAATTCATTAATGCCGTTAAAAAAAGTAAAACAGATTTACCGATTAGGATGTGTTAACAAACTAAAAATGTTAAAATATTTATTGACCTTGGAATATCAATATTTGAAAAGAAAAGTTAATATTAGAAAACGTATTACGAGAACTGTAAAAAAAGAGTTTCAAGTCCTTCGGAACAAAAAATATTTGGCAGCAGATAAATAAAAAGAATTGACAATCATTTTCGTTTCTTAAAAGTGATAAGTTTAAGGTAGTAATAAGAAATTGCTTTGCTGGAACGTAGAACGAACGAGTTGATGGTATTCGCAGCGAGGTATCGCGTCTAGTTTGCGCGATAACACCCCCCTTTGACCGTTCGGCCAACTCACGACTCTGCCCCACCGATCCGATCGTTTTTCTTTTCAAGTGTCTGCAAAAGTGGCCAGCCGAGTGTGTATAAAGTTTTTTTACTTGAATAGCAATACGAAGGCACTTAATCAAAAAATCTAAAACCAAATACTTTAAATACCAACGTTTAATTTGATAAATTGCCGGTTTAAAATAAATAAGGTAAAAAGCTGTACAGCTACATGAGTTAAATTTCAAATTTTGTGATTTTCAGTTATCAATTAATATCCATTCTCTCTTAGTATTACATATTCTATGGCCTGAAAAATCCAAATAATTTAAATATTTTTTCAAAATTAATTTCTAATAACGATTTAAACATTTGAATTTAAAATGAGGATCCTGTACTCGTAAAATTAATCATGCAAAAGGCACTCACAGCAGGGTAGTCGCCTAAAAATCATAATATACATTGAAATCTTTTAATTTTTAATGAACTTGAAAAGTTCTGGTAGATTTAATCAAGAGTCGTCATTAGACAATTTAATATTACCGATGACCTTCAAGACAAATTAGTAAGATGTCTGTTTCCAATATGTTGTGGGCTCGATTTTCGTTGGTACAAAAAGTCCTCAGTCTGATTTTTACTAAATGTGTCTAACATTTAGCTGATTGGTTAAAAATATTGCAACATAGTTATCATTTCGCCAAATTGTGCTCTATATAATAAAATTTAAACAGTTCAATACTATTAATTCCTTATATTCTTGTGTGTATAACAAAATAATAAATAAAGTATATTCATAAAGTGTTTCGAGGTCAAAAACCTGCATCAATTTAGATGAAATGTCTATACGTGAAGCAAACTAATATTTTACGTGAATTTACATGATAAAATTTATTTTTATCGATGTTTTATGGAAAATTAAGTTGAAATTTAAAAAAAATATCGTTAAATCGTCTTTTGTCTTATTTTTTCCAGTTTGAAATGTTTTGAAGTGCCTTTGACTGTCCAGCTAGTTTGCATTATTTCGCTTGAGCTGTCTATATGAGTCGGCTTAAAAATATCGAGAGATCTCGGAAATAGTCACCGGATTTAAAAGAAAAAACGGTCAAGATGACAATAAGAATTCGAGGTTACATAGTGTAAGAAAGCACTCAGATTTTTTTTCACTGAAGAACGTGTCACGCCAGAGCATCTATTTTACCTAAAAAAACATTTTCAAGCTTGATTATATCATTTGTTCGCGTAGTCTTCTCAAAATGGGGCTTCAAAATGAACTCCTTTGTAAATATCGCAAGGTTCAGATGGGGGGGGGGGGGGGGCTTATGTGAGATCGAAAGAAAATTGAACGTGCGAAGACCTCATTCAAAGTTGTAATAAAAGGTGTTTTTTCAGCAGGGGCGAGGAACATGCGGTTCGATTGTGGGGTTACGAGATCCTTATTATTCATTCTTAAGAATTAGACACGTTTTATGTAGGAAGGTTTTTGGCAATACTTCCCGTTTCATCAAGTCTTAGTGACCTGATTGGAAAATAGGTTTTTTAGGAATTATTACACTCGTGGTTTTATAATTGAAAGAAGACAATTCTTCGCTTCAGACTGATATCACATTCAGTTCTCAAGAGTCTCACTTCCATCTTCGCTTTCAGAAGATATTATAATATTATATTATACAATACTTTCGTTGTTTCCCTTACAACCAATCCGGTTTATTGCCATGTGGAAATCTCTTCCATTTAACCTGAAGGATGTTAAAAAAACGTAATTAAAAAGTAGATATGATTTCTCTTTTTCAAATTTGGTTACGATAGGGAATCGATCTCGCAACTTCTGGGCTGGAAGATTTATTCGAAAAACCTTATTTACCAATCATTTATTGCAACAAATTAAAATTTTCTAAATATCTCAATTATTGGTATATTGATGATATGAGTAATATTAGTTTACTACAATAAAATCACGATTTATTTGCATGCTATAAAAATTTATTTTAATATTTATTTTTTCAATTTTTGTAACTAACGCATCAAAAAATCAAACGAGTGTTTCATTTTAACCTTTGTACGATTTAAAAAAAATATTATTCGTCTCTTGATACAAATATGTTTCTTATTTTATTTATTAATTTATTTGTATAGAAAAAATGTGGAAAATCGTGGTTGGTAGACAATATTGTATTTTGGCTTATAATTGTTGGTTTATAGCGGGAGAAGGCGAGTAACTTGCAGTTCGTTGAAATACACCTATACTGGTGATTACGATATAATGCATGCGGAGAAATGATAGTCAAACCAGGCCAATGAAGTTTAGATAATCCTCTGTTATCTTATATATAGTTCTATAGATATGTAGCTTATATATAGTTCTATAGATATTTAGCTATGGAGATACAAATAGAAAGTGCTATTGGTTTGAGGTCTTCCAACTTGGCTAACTTAAAAGTACTTTGCGATTTTTTCTGTAAGCAGTCCCGCTAATTAATAAATGCGACGATTGTTTCCCTCGTTGCCTATTAGAATATAATAGTTTGTATAAGGGATTACTTTGGATGAAATTGACTAACTACAATCAATTTTAAATCCAAACTGGGTATCTCATTTTGGGTGGTACGAAGTGTCGATGACCTCCGTGGCCTGGTGGTAAGATGCCTCTCTACCGATCTGAAGGTTGCGGGTTCGATCCCCGCTGGAGCTCAGATTAAAAAAAAAAGGATTCCAGTCTGGTTTGCATTTATGACCCATTAAAACATATTTTTGATTGGTTGGAAGAGATTGTCACATGGCAATAAGCACGCAAGGTTAAAAAAAAAAGGATCACATATCTCCATTACTAAAAAAACTTGATTGGTTGAAGACAGAGGAGAGGGTTCAACAAAATGTAGGAGTTATGGTTTTCAAGGCGATCAATAATAAGGTTCCTCGATATTTCCAGGATTGTTTTAAATGGGAGGAGATATCCAAATCTCAGGTCAAGGTCGAGCGCTACGAATACTTTGACTCTGAAGATTCCTTATAAAGTTAGCAAACCCAAATATTTCAACAGAACATTTTAGGTCGCGGGATCTCTTCTGTGGAACAGTCTTCCGACCTCCTTGAGACATATCTTCATATTGGCTATTTCTTTTTGGTAGGTTTAAAAAAATGCTGTCCTTAGTACATATTCTGTAAGTTAATATGTTGAGCTAGTTAAGAAGCGCTCTTAAGGGGATCTTAATGTTTGGAAAACAACGCTATACGAAATTGTCTAACAAAAGAATCAACTAAGGCCTGAAACACACAAGTAAACAAGTTTTGTATTTGAATCAGTAAGGCCCTTCAGATAAATGTTACATAAAACAGTAATAAATAGCCAAAGAAAGCAAATCCCTACCTAATTTTTGTTCGTTTTTGGTCAATAGATCACACATATTTCCGATGAAACATGACACCGGTTGGACATAAGTATTGCTCTGATAACAAAGCTGGATCATTCCGCCTGATGAGAGTCACGAGATAAAAGATTTGTCAAGGGGGTTAATGAACCCAGTCGAATAACAAAGTATTGTAATTTACAATAAAATACTTAAATTTGGAGTTTAACAAAATTAAAGCTGAAACATTTGATATATTGAGACCTTTTCATATAAAAAAAATATTTAGATATAAATAATGATTCATGTTTGAAGAACGTGTAAAGGAAGAGATTTTACCATAATTTTATATTCGCACTATATTTTGTTTAAGTAGTTCCACTCTTCACTTAACATGTATCAAAAATACAAAAGAATGATTTATATTTACTAGAATAAAGTATATTATCGTCAAAGACATAATTTAACATCATATATTTCATTTGAACATTAAATAAATGTTATGAAAGACTGATTTCAAAGTACATTCGATGGTAATATTTTTTTCACCGAATTTTATTCCGAATCTCATTTCTTAATCCGTTACGTAGGAATATTAAATTATTTTTTCACTTTATACAAAATGTGTTCTTAGAACATTTTTTTCCGAGGAAGATTATTTCATCATTTTTTCAAAAACAAATTAATAAGCTTTTTTAAATTTCGATCTAATTAATTCAAACTTATGAGGATGGCACCCAAATTTTAGTTCATTTCAATTGTGTAGTGTGAAGAGAGGCCATTGCATGGTGGCTAGTTACCATTACAGAATGGGTGTTGTGGAAGATCCCGGCTGCGATTGTGGTTTGGATGATGATATAAGTCACCGATTTATTTATTAAATGCCATGTATTTATCACCTCCAAAGAACGCTGCCTTGTTTTTTTGGTATGACTCTTCTACATACCTATGAATATATCGATTGTTTTTTTTCTCTAGTTTAATCAGTTGAAACCTTAAATTGAGTAAAAATTGTATTTTTTTAAATTTTGTTTATTATATTAACCCATATAGTAGCTTTTTGGCTTTAATATGGTGACCAAAATCATCTTAGAGTGAGTGGAAAGCCTATTTAAAAAAATTAAGCGAATTTTCGTTTTTTTTTCCCTGTAATAAGTTGTTTCATGTGTATGATATGAAACAGTTTATTACAATAAGCTGTTTCGACTATGATATGAAACAGTTTATTACAATAAGCTGTTTCGTTACATTGATATGAAACAGTTTATTACAATAAGCTGTTTCGTATTTATGAATTTCAATAAACGAAAAAATCGCATATTTAATGAAGCCAAACAAATCTTTTACTCAACATTGAATACGCCATTTTAAGTGTAAACATCGTCTTTTTGAAAATCAAGTTAAAAAAGGATTAAACATTAATTGGATACTATGCAATAAAAGTTGATACAATTATCCTATGATGTATGGAAATTAAATTTAAACATAGAAATACACTGAATGGATCAAAAATAATATAAACTATCACACTTTATTTCTTCTGGGGTTAGCACAGAGGACAGATCGCTACGTCTTTTAATCTACGCATACAGCCCTCATCTCATCTCCATATACACATTTCCTCAAACATAGGCATTTTCTTATATTTTTCGTACTTCTAAACTAACTTCTTGTTTACATATCTCGAACAACCTCCTTCAATTATATCTTAGTCTACCTCCTTCTCGTTATCCATCCAATTAAGATATACAAACGACTTCTGTGGCGTTGTTGGTAAGATGCTTGTTTCCAACTCGAGGGTTACGAGCTCGATTCCATTTAACACCTACTTTAAAAAAAAAGGATTCCAGTCTTGGTTCCATATCTTTCTTCCTTTAAATCTTTATACTTGGTTGGAATATATTGCTTCATGGCAATATACGTTTCATGCTTTATTTTATAGAAATACACCAAAAGTGTAATAAAATAATACTTCACATAATTATTTAAACAGTTTTCAAATCTTTTCTTATATGGGTAAACCGTCTCTAGATTCATTTCTAAATTCTCCTTATAAAATTTGTTTCCAACAAAAAGTTATTTAAAAAAATAAATGGAATTTTCGTCGATCCGATCGTTGTTTACTATGTCATACATTGTAATAACAAATATCATTTGCACGGCACGCATGTCAATCGCAATTTAATCAACTCTTATCATTATCTTACCACCGCGAATAAAATAAATCACTGCAGAAACATATGAATGGAGAAAAACTTAATAAAACAATTTCTGTGTGAATAAAGAGTGATAAGTTTAGAGGTGAAGGAAGAAATGGTGAAAATAAATTAATAAAATTTAACGTAAAGAAAAATTAAGACAGATATTTCAAAGGAGATGAATGATAAATTTTTTGAATATGGCAGAGACCAGGATGTTTGTCGTATTTGAAACATTTGGCGTTTGTCTTTTTTGGATATCCCGAGAGAAAAAATGAGAGTGGTTGAAAGTTTGGTCACAATCAATACATTTTCCTGGGGGCGCTGGATCACAGTTTATTATATTTCTGGGTAAATCGACCCGCTGCATCTGCCGAGAAGAGAAATCCACTCTGCTCTTAATAATACGTCAAGCTCTTTGGTGATGTGTATCGTCTAAAATTTGGTACATTTAATCGAAAATCAGTTTTTGAATGGTTACAGGATTGCAGGAATAGAGATTTTGCGAATGTTGAAATATTTGCAGAGTAACTCCAATATTAAAGAACAATTTTTTTTTTTAATTCTGTTGATTTTGAAATACTTAAAACAGCAAGTAACTTAGAGGGTTAGAGACGTGTCGTCACAACCTGTATCACCAACGTTTCATAGATCACGACCTCCAGTAACTTAAAAAAAATACAATTTTTATTTTTCAGACATTTTTGCAAAAACATGTTTAAAACACCATTTAGTATCTGAGCCTCCCGTTATATTTTTAGGTTGAATAAAGAAAATTTGAATAAAACATCCACGATTTCAAATGTTTTATGATCTTCTTTCAAGTTTTGAAGTAACAATAATACTATCATAAACATAAACGAAACAATTTATCAAACGAAAATATTCCAAAAATATATAAATAGCAAGAAGTTTCTCCTTAATTTTACCTGCGAATCACGTCTATGCGTCAAATGACTTACGAATGAAAAATGTTGGGAGAGCATTAGGATGGAATAAAAAACAGAAAAAATCCTCCTAAAGAATATCCGCCTCTGCAATTCTTTTTTGCTGACCTCGTGGCTAAAAAGGATCGCTTGAATCTTTTACACGAAAATATTCCCATAATAAGCGACTCAATTTTTGCAAAAAAGGTAAAATATCTTAACAAATTATTCAAAGTTTATATTCGAATATCCATTTTTATCCGAACACTGAGTAAACTCGGGATATTTTTAACGCTTTTAACGAAAAAAAAACCTTTCATCAAAAGGATTTCGATGTGGTTCACAATGAAAGTGATCTGTTTTTATTTGTTAGTTTGTGAATAAAATTAAAATTAAATATTAAATGTTTTTGGTACTAAATTCAAATTTATTGCAGTGAAATTATTGTTTAAGAATACTAAAGTTAACAAATTTTTAAAATATTGCTATCGTAAATGCTCACGAAAATTAAAAAAGAAGTAATTCTTATATGTTGTTGTATAAAACCTGTTAAGTTTTCTAATGAAAATGAGTAAATGTTTGAATAATGTTATATTTTGTGGAAAATTAAATATTTTTATATTAAAACAAAATAAAATTCATTACAATACTTTTAAGTCAACACATAACAGTCAAAAAGTTATTGATATACATAGATGAATTTACAAGGGATTTGTTATAAAAATTATTTCATGTATTATAATTTAAAAAATTATTGCAATATACAAATGACAAAACATAATCAGTTCAGTCAAATAAGATTTTTTTGGAAAAAAGTGCCACATGATTTTTTTGGGAAACCTTTTTAACTTGAACAAAATTTCAAAATCCCTAAAACTGAAAATCCACATTTGAAAATGATTGAACGAAAATATTTATTTCTTCAAAATGTTTTTTTTTATAGAAAAATCCTTAAGTACTCCAAAAAAAAATATTTTCTTTTTTCAAAATGGTTTCATTTATAAAAAAAACTTGATCATTCCATGAAGAATTTTTTTTTCATAAATTAAAAACCTTCGTACTTTTTATAACATTTCCACTGTCTTCAAAATTAAGATTATTCTAGACTTGACATTCTTATCAAAATGTTAATTTTATTATTAGAGTTTGACGCAAAAAACCCACATTCCCTTTATTTTACATAATTGGATAGACAAAATTTTCTGAAATATTATATTATGATTCATAGTAATTCTGCACAGTAATGCGCTAATCTGAACCTTGATGTATCGAAGGGAAGCCGAGAAAAGAAGTGATAAGATCAAAATAAATGCGGTAGAAATGCGCGCCTTGTGTAGAATATCTGGCATAAGAATGTTCAATATAGTAGAATGATCATATAAAAGATAACTATCCGTTAAAGAGGAAATAGTCTTGAGTAGGTTTGGTCACATTGAGTAAATTCGTTCCGAAAGGTTACGAACCAAACATATTTTCAAAATGAAATATTTTTGTTTTATATTTCATAAGTGAGAAAAAAGTAGACCAAAGAAAGAGTGGAAGGACACAGAAATTTATAACAGGAAACTTTAAGAAATATGAGAAATAGAGAGCATGTATGAATGTGGGCGAAATGAAAAGTGGGTGCGTGGATAACAAGACGCCGTTATTTACTGTACTTAAAAAAAAGTATCATAATGATACGAGTGTACCTACGTAACATATGTAATTTATATAAATCAATTAAGGGTTTCTTGAGTTCTCATTCAGAAAACAATATTTGTGGAATATCATGAATCTTTAAAAAAAAGTTAATCTGAAATATTCTTATAAAATATATAAAAGTAAAAATGGAATAAACTATACTCGTATATACGAAAAACAAGCAAATATTGGTCAAATTTAAGATACCGTTTTATATGCAAAATACTTCAATACGATAACTTACAGTGATTGAGTGCTCGATAAACTCGAGCGTAACTAATCCAAGAGGGAAACTCTTTATAAAACTAAACTAAAAGACCCTTTACTCCACAGAGGTCAAAACTAAAACTTTTCGATCGTTTAACTGTATAGTTAGCCCGGTGTGCGAACAGGGATAAGTACGCAGGCCTAGTCATTGACCATTATATCAGAATCGCGTTAGCACGTTCTAAGGCTTTTGCCGACTTAAGCTTGCATTAACGCCATTGTAATCGGTTTAATTTGTTTCAAGTAATAACTTTTAATCTCTTTCGGAGCTGTATACATCCTTGAGTTTAGATTTTAAACTTTCTTGTGTCTATTCATCTAATTTATTTTACTAACGAGTTATATTTCGTTATTCATAAAAAAACTTAATGTAATTCACAAACAAATCAATAACGGAATAATTTTCACGAGATTTTTTTATAAAATCATGAATTATTCTAGAAGCAATTTGTTTAACTTTAATGAAATTTACACATGTGATATTATTTTTGTTTATTAACTCTTATCGACAAATTGAAGCTATTTAGGCCTCAACTCTGCAAGAATATAAAATGCAATTTTATATTGCACTGGGAAGACCTGTGCATACTAACGCATCAGAGATCTGGTTACTTAAAAAGCGGGACCAAACATTTCTCGATTTAATTGATAGAAAGATTTTCCGTAGAGTATATGGTCTAATTTATGAAAATGGTGTATGGAGATACGTATGATGAAGAGTTCTACATCCTGTATGGTGAAGCTAGCGTAGCAAAAGTTATAAAAATACCAGACTGCACTGGTTTGCGCTTGCACACTTATTCCGAATGCGTTAGCTGTAGGACAGTGTGGAGACTAAAATGGTAGGATTGTTTGACAGAAATCTACCACACACTGGGTAAAACCATTTGGAGGATAAATAAGTTACTACTGAGCGATATAAGTGGCAGAGAATCCTACAGGCAACCAAGATCCACCCTGGGTTGTAGTGCTGGTTATGATGATGATGATATCTACTGTAATACAACTATTTTAATTTTTCCAATGTTTCATATTTGCACTAAGGTCTAAAAGTTTTCACCCTAAACAAGTTATAGCGTGTATGAACTATCCCTACGCGAGCCACGTCTAACGCATGCTCAGGGGAAGTCACAGTAAAATTTGATAACTCTATGCTCAGTATTATATCAAATAGAGCCGATAGAAGACGTGTTGTTAAGTTATATTCCTAAATATTATAAATTGAATATGTAACGGTTATCAAGTTTCTTTCAAAATAAGGGAAATGAACTACAGAAATTAAACGAGGTTCAGTTGCTGACGTTTTGAAGTCTAAAGCTCTGTTAGAGTTTTACGACACCAGAAGTAAAGCCAGTAAATGGTCCCCAACATCTTCTTTAATATGTCTTTGCATAATATCTAATTGGGAATTTCCTGTCATATCCTTGCTCTGTCGTCATAGTTGCTGGGGATCGTAGTTGAGGATCAGGATCCTCTCGCCATTCCAACGTCGATTCAGTTAGAAAGCGAAGTTGTACCGTGGAGTTTTCGTTTCTTTCAACATTTTTTTTTCTTTTAAAGTAAGTGACCTATTGCACATCAGCAATCTCGTCTGTTACATCGGTGTATTGGATCAGATGGCACACCTGAAGTTAGACGATCGGAGCACACTGTCATGTTTTTTTCTCCTTTTTTTTTAAATAATAGATATGCTCGAAGTCATATGTATCCTTAAACCCCCGAATAACAGACGAAAAAAATGCCTGTGTCATTCAAGAGAAGTAGCACAGTGCGGGGTCGAACCGATGATCTTTTGCACGGAAGCCCAGTGCGCTATCACGCAGTCATGCCCCTCCTTGTCCTATATGCAACATATGTCTATAAAAAAATAACTATGACCGGTATGATTTCTTGATTACCATCGAGAAATCGTGCGATATCAGAAAGAGTGCCCATTGTAAAATTATGTGTTTTTATTATACAGTGGAATATGTTATATCAGTCAGTTATTGAAATTCATTTTGGCTCATCTGTTTTGATTTATATAATGTGTTTTTTCAATATTAATATCCCCTTTTGTATGGAAATCTGAAATGCTAGAGAGGGCGACCTTCGACCCGCAACGTAGCTAGATGATTTAATTTACATTTAGCTGAAAACACAAAATATAGTTTTTTCCCTTCATCTCTAAATTTTGAACAGTGTTTTGTGAGAAAATTGTTCTTGGAAGAATCTTTGGAATTTTGCCGCAATACTGTTTTAAATTCATGCGTTATCTATTTTATTACATGTTCAATTTATTTTACGACTATTTATTTTACTCATTTGCTGAAAGTAAATTTTTAGGTGTAATTTAAATATTGCCAAACAAATTCATCATTCATTTTTTTATTATATACTCGTATTTTCTTTTGAAGAGATGGTTTTCCATACCCAAATTGGCAACACGCCTGTCTCACCTTGGGGGCTCCGAGTTCAAATCCGGATAAAATCTAATTTATTTTTTAAAAGGTTCCCACCAGTTTTTACTTAAGATCGTTTAATGTATTTCTAGTTGGTTGGGATAAATTGTCACATGGTCATTAACCTGCCAGGTTGTACTGTATACAAATAAAATTGTGATACAATACAATGATCGTTTAAAAAATCATTGTTGAGATATTCGATATCATGGAGCTTTTTTTGTATTTTGTTTTTTTTTGCATTTTTTTATATAACAAAGTAATGTATGGTACACACATTTGCCAAAGGATACCTAAATACACATTTATATATTAAGATCTAATCTATTTTAATTATGAACTCACTTAATTTTAATTTCCTACATTTCATTTTATGTGATTTTTTCCATAAATTTTAAAATATTTTTTGTAATCAAACTTATTTATCTTGGAGATACGTTTATAAAGCGCATAAAGCTAGTCCATGTTCATTCTGAAGAATTTAACGAGTTTCTTTAAAAATTGTCAATAATAAATGTTAGCATACAAAATATTCCTGATAATTAAAAGATTTGTGAAAATTTAACATTAGTTCATTACTTCAGCGCTGTCCAATAAACTCTTAAAAAGCATAAATTTCGGAATGTTCATTACTTGAAAAAATAACATGATTATAATTTTAACATTCCTTTTATAAAAAAAAACAGGTTTAAATGAAGTCTTTTCGTTTGTTTCTAATTTAATAATTAGAAGGGAATAAACCAGAAAATTTAGCGACTTGTTTTGTATTTCTCGATTTTTCTGTCTTATTAAGATGTCTTCTGAATTCACAATTATTATTTTAATTTTATTCTACAATATTAACATAGAACTTACAAAAAGTTTAATTTTGGATAGTATAATAAATTTGAGAATTTTTTTTATTGTGTCGAACTTGTGTTCTTACACTAGACACAGTGAGAGCAAATAACTCATTGTTTGCTCACTAACCTGAAGTTTGAAAAACATTTATTTTGAGTACTTGACTAGTTGCTTTTATATTTCTCTTTTGTTTTTTTAAAGGCAGAAATTAAATTTTCTCTTCAAATTTTATAAGTAATGGTTTGGAAATTAAATTAAACAAAAATAATACGAGTAGTTCGTTTGTATTATGTTTAAAACGTGTACTTTTAAAAAAATAAATTTAATATTGCACAAATATTTAAAATTTTAACGAAAACATTTACTAAAAGTATTAGAGTTCACATAGTAAACTTTATATGTTTGAATAACGCCTCGTTAAATTATTATATAATATAAATCGTTTTTTTTTATAAAGTCAAAACAATATTTAAAAATAAAATAAAACTTGATATGTTTGGTATTCAGAAATTTATCTTTTGATATAATTATTTTAATTTTACTCTCATGTTGTATTTATTTCCTATGTTTACAAACCAGCCATATGTATCGATAATTATTAAGAAACAAAAGCAGGTTATTTGGAAAAATAGCTTTCCAAATATGGAAATCAGTTGGATGTGTTTAAATGAAAGTGCTAGTTAAAAAATAAAAAAAAAGCTTTTGTGTTCTTTATCCTTCAAATTTTGCATCGAACTTAAAGAACGCAGATAAGCGCAGAAGATTCCTTTTATAAATTTCTTACGATTCAGCTATATGCCAAATAAACTGCAAATACAAAATAATATATTACAAAATAATAAAGTTGATTAACGAACTTTAAATAAAATATAAGACATTGTAATTTGTTGTATCAAACACTGTTTATTCCAATTTTTATAACGGTATAACCCTACCGGTTTCAAGACTTTCACCTCATCATCAGGGGAGCACAAACAAGACCGAGAAGTCTTGTTAATAATGTCTTAACTATAAATAATACATAAAATATAAGAGGCCTTAAAATAAAAAAAAACAGAACTGAACTTCAATATAAAACAATATGGAAAGTAAATAATGCTTTTAAATTATTGATTGATATCAGTACTCCATCCTGCCTAAAAGAACACAATAACACATACTATTCTAAACATGTATTTCTTTTGTTAAATTATGTTTTACTTGGTACATATAGTATTATATTATAAATTATCTTTTTTTTTAATTTTGATTAATTTCTATACTATTGTTGTGGAATTGAGAATATGGCTTGAGTTTCATAAAATGATATTCGGTTTTATTTGATCTCTTAAGTCTGAAGAGAAATTATTTCTAAGTGGGCGTTGTTAGTTGACTGGGGTTAATCCATCAAATGTTGTATCGGTTATTAGGAGAAGCTGCGCTGCGGTCAGAACCCCAAACTTGACTTGAAGATTGTACTTTATCGAAATTTCGCTTCGAGATTCTCTAAGAGCATCATAGATTTATACACGCGAGATAAGTAATTACAATAGTATACTTAATTGATTAGATTCTGTTACCATGTTAACTACAATATTATTTCAATTAAGTTTTAATGAAAAAATACACAATATCTCAAAAATAAAGGTGTATTCTACAATCCACAAATCGTTGTGATAAAGTTTCTTTTATTTAAAAAAACAGTGATTTAACTACCGAAAAGGTTATAATAACATATTTTTTTAGAAAACAAGGAGACAAAGAGATAAACTTTCAGCTCACTATTTATTTATTAACAAGATAAAGAACACTTTACGTGCTACGGTAATACGTGTCCTTTACATATTGTATCATAGTAACAATTACCCAAAAAGGAAAATATAACGGTGTAATAACTTCTAAAAAAACTTACTGTTAAGAGTATATACTCGTATCTTTCAAAATATGATATATGAAAATATCAATGCATAGTACATCACGGAATATAAAGTCTATAATTTGCCTGTACCGACTTTGGTCTCGGATAGCTCGACGGCAGTTCCTTAGTTGATGTTGTGACATATTCATGGAATTCGAAGAGTTGCTATCAAAATAACTACCTGCCAAATATTCTTCTTCCTTCGAGTTTGCTGTTAAGGAGACATTACGGAAGACATGATCTTTATTCGATGCACATGTTCTAGCCATCGGAGTCTTGTAATTCATTTATGTCGAGAATAATAAATTGATGACTTGTGATAGAAAGCGCTGTTTCGTAATAAAACATAATCTCAAAAGCGCTTTCTTTTTTAATCTGTAACCTGCAGCCATAAGCACCGTTAAATAAATTCAGGTGGAATGACGTTTCAATGTATATTTAATAATAAATCATAATTCTATTGAAAAGACTTTGGCAGGAGATATAATATTGTATTGCGTTACACTTTTGTTATATACGGAAAAAAAATCGCGAGGTTTTATAACCACGTAACCATATCTTCCTATTTACCAAAAAAATATGTCTAAAAAAGGTCTCAAGTGAAAACCAGACTGTAACCTTTTTTAAAGTAAGTTTGGTTCCAATGGGAGTCAATCGTGTACTTTCGGGCTGGAAGCCAGTCATCTTACCAACTAGCTCACAGAGATATCTAGATTATAACATTTGCATTAAGTAGGATGATAACTCCATTTGATTGTACTCGGCCTTCACTAACTAGGATTTTTGTTAAGCTTACGCACTTCATGATTGTGCCGTGTAACGCGTTTCAGTCAGCTCTCATGTTCAGCCTCAAAATAGCTCTTAACCTAGTTAGTTATCTTATGACGATATGAATAATGTTTTTTTTTGTAAAACTTGCGCACTTTACGATTGCCGCGTGTGCGTCCATTGCCATGTATAGTTTTGAAAAAAACTCATAATTTAGTTTTTTTTTTCGATGACATGAAGAAAACTTTTGAATTATAATTTTATTTTACCCTTACCGGATTCCGTATATTTTTTGAAACGGAAAAAAATAGAAATATTGCTTACTGAATAAAAAAATAAGTTTTTAGTCTTAATTTGACAGTGTGATTTACGTAAAACTCAGTTAAATCATAGTAGTTGTATAAGAAAGTGTATGGGTGCGGAAGAGGCTGAGGATGTGTGTGTCGAGATAGGAAATTTTGCACTCTGTCTTCTTTGCTTACCCCGACAGGGAGTTGGCGTGATGGTATGGACGCGTGTTTTACTTAGTCTTAAGAAAAAAAATTGAATAAAGATATTGTTAGTGTCATTTAAATACTTCCATGAAATTTTAATAAATTCTCAAATTTTTGCAGCGCCGTTTATCAACTTAACATATATCATCACTCTAAGGGCGCATTCGAGTCGTTGTAGAATTTTGAGACCTTTAAGCGTTTTGAAGGTATCAAATAGAGGTGTTTCTTTTAGTGCTACATTTTAGGACTTACTTTGATGTATGGGGGTGAAATGTAAAGATGAATAAAGACTGAAAGAAGCTAAATAAATTTTGTAGAAATGCGTGCACTGATAAGAATACATGGGGGGGGGGGGGGGGGGCAGACAATGCTTGATAAAATATGGAATAAAGTGATAAGGGATGAATATAAACTTAAGACTATATTAAGTAAAATGAAAAAGTGCATTCTGACATGGTTTGGGAATGTGGAATGAATGAAAGAAGAAAAAACTAACAAAAAAAATTTAGGGTAAAAATGCAATTGGAAGGCGTTATAGAGAAAGACCAAAGAAAGTACTTTTCGTTCAGATGAATGGTATTTTATAAGAAGGAAATATAAAAAATCACAGATCACGTAGAAGTTATATGAGAATATGTACGGATATAGAAGAGGCGATAGATGTGTATTACGGTAGGGAAGTTTGACATTCTGCCCTCTCTGGTATGTATAAATATATGTGTAAGGTGTTTTATTTTATCTAAAAAACTTTGTTGTTTTTATGATAAGGATATGCTTATTATGTTTGTAAACAAATTTGAAGGATTTAATGTTCGCATACGTGACGAAAACAATGACGTTTTCAGTGAACGTGTATTTTTGAAATCTCTACAACCATTACCAAAGAGACTCGGTGACATTTAATTGCGGAAGGAAAAATATTTATCCCGAAAGAGACGATAAATCAAGTTTTTAATCATAACTTTTCAATAAATGTGTCTCTTTCAAAACTGAAAACCAAAATTGACAAGTTCAACAAGAATAATTAATTACGTAATTTTAAACTTTTTGTGGTGAAAATTGTATGTTTAACGTACAAAAATAGCACGTTGAAATAATATTGGAAGGATAACGGAAGTGGCCTTCTTGGTAAATTATTAAATCAAACACTTTAAAACCTGAATATTTTACACTAGAAAAAAATATTTCAAAGCACATATCTACAGGGCACATGAGCAAAAAATGCTCATTTTATCGGACAACGATTTCCATATATATATCGATTACCTAATAATGCATGTCACATATTCCCCCTCCCCTCGTAATACCTCTATTTTATGAATGGCATAAATATAGTATGTACCTTT
Organism: Odontocerum albicorne; assembly: GCA_949825065.1. Lineage (NCBI taxonomy): Eukaryota > Metazoa > Arthropoda > Insecta > Trichoptera > Odontoceridae > Odontocerum > Odontocerum albicorne. The sequence continues at coordinate 20,425,085 of OX463845.1, forward strand.
TTTCACTATATACACGTATGTATATAAACGACAGTGACCAATAAAACATAAGTATATTTACTATTAATATATGTATGTAAATTTTTTTTTAGCTTACTCCTTTTCATTGCTATCCAACGTCCACTTTAATATCCCGCGTCCTTTTCCTTTGTTCGATTTAGATTTGAGGTATCTCTCAGTTGGACCGGGGTTACGAGTATTCATTCATACTTTGAATACGGGAAAGGAGAAGACAGCGTGAAAGAATAAATTGTTTTCATTTTTCAAAAATCCCTTTCAAGCAGTAAATTGAATATTGGTATTCTATTTAGCGAGTGTTCTTCCATGCAACATGGTTCCCAAAAAATATCACCAGCGAAATCAGATTACCTCTTGGCGTTGTCAGTAAAAATGGAATTTGCCCTCGATGTATATGTGTTAATATAAAATAGTTATTTTATTAGTAACTCTAACAAGATGATAACCGATGTACAGATAAGTGGCTAAATTAATATAAAAGCTATCAACACGATCTCAAAGGCGACAATCTTCTTTTTATTAAATTTCCACAATATGCGTCTAGAAAAGGTCACGACGATAACGTACTTCATTAATGTTTTTGTCACCATGCTGCGGATTATTCATAGCTTCGTTTGATTCCTCAATATTGATCGCAATCATATATTTGGTCTTAATTAAGAATGGACCCCCGGTTAAACCCGGAATTAAGAAAACATTTGTGTAGATCTCGAAATTCGTTATTTTTGGCCAATACTATTTTTTTATTATTTTTTATCATGTATTTGATGTATCAAAATATTGTACGGTATACGCAGATATTTTAAATACTTAATCCAAAATCATACTTATTTTTACGTCATATTGAATTCTATTTATTTTTCAATCATTTTTAAATTAAATTTCAAAAGGTATCTTTCGTCAATAGGTTCAGGGTAAGAAAATTTTCGAATAGTACGAGCTTTCTTTGTTTATGTCGGTTGTCATATCCTACCTAGCCCGGGGAAAGAATTTGTATGGACTCAAAGAATACCAACAACACTTCAGCTGTGACAGAGGAATAAAGGCTTTGCGACACAATTCTCTTCAAGTATTTAGAGCTATACTGCAGAGTAGATTGCGATGAAGTCGCCTTAATGAGAATCCCGAAGAAAAGGATTGATGTAGGTAGCAATGTTGGATCTTGATTCGTTTTTCTTTCTCAGTATTTTTAATGTCCGTATAGAAGTATGGTGCAATTTAATTAATAAAAATAAAGACATGTAATAAAATGAGTAGGAAAATTGATTTTTTGTGAATATATCCCGGAATTTTACATAAACGAGATCATTAGTCTAATTCATTAAAAGTTTAAAAAAAGATTTACACTCAATATAAATTTTACACTATTCTTACTATAGTAACATTCCACATACTTGAACTTTTAAATTTTGCTCGAAAAGGTTAGACCTTACTGTTTTACAAATTATTGTAGTTTTATAATTCCGTTTAAGCTAATATAAGCGGTACAAAATGTTGCTAAAAAGGATAACCTTTTAAGCAAAATTAAAATTTTCAAGTCTGTGTATATACTCGTATATTAACTAAGAAAAGTTTAATTTGTAAATAAGGTTTTTTTTAACCTGGCGAGTTTATTGCTATGTGGCAATCTTTTCCAACCAACCAGAAATATGTTTTTATAGGCCCTAAGTGTTAACCAGACTGGAATCCTCTATAAAAAAAATCTGGGCTCCAGCGGGGATCGAACCCGCAACCTCCGGATCGGCAGACAAGTGTCTTACCACCAGGCCGCGGTTTTTTTATTCCTACAAATTATAGAGTATATTTCAATTATCTTATTCTGGGTAGAAAAGTTCACAAAAAAAGTATGGAAATTTATATTTGTGGATCATATTGATTGTGATATTTTCCATTCATGGCTCGATTTAGATACGGTTCAAGAGTTCTTGCTTTGCACATATGGAGTTTGATTGACTTGAGTTTTAAAAGTGAAAAGGTATAAACCATTGAATATATAACAGCTTTTTACCAGAAAAATATAAAAATACTCACTTTTACTTATACCTTCTTTATCATAGTTGAATGTTGTGAGTTTTTAATTTGAAAGAGTATATTTGGGTGTCAAGTTTAATCCACTCTGTGGGACATATGCCTATACTATATCTTATATAGGATGTCGGTACATTTGAGTTTGTACGCTCATTGCTGATGTTTAAGCCTCGTCAAACAGTTTGAGAGCATAGCCGTGAAAGAGATAACTATATTAGACGCATGCAACTTGGGTTAATTATTATGTTAGTAAAGATAAAATTCAGAGGAGTAAAACGTTACATAATTAATATAATTAATTCATATTCTACCTATTGCTAAGTGATGGAATTCCTGTATTTGGTGAAGTATTAAAAAGGTTGAAATAATGGATAATTAGTTCATATTTGATTAGTTCTTGCATTATTGAATTGAACTTGTAGCTGGAAATGATATTGAATATAATATTTTAAATATGCAAGATGGTGAAACATTAAGAATAAGTCGAGGTAAAGTTTTTCTTCTCACAATATTATTCTGACTCTTGTTTGTGCCCCCTGATGATGAGGTAAACACGTTGAAACTGATAGGGTTATATCGTTATATAAAGTGGAATAAACTGCGTTTGACTAAACAAATTACAAAATAATGTTATTTTTTATACTCTTATTTCATTATTACTTTAAAGGGCGGAGAGAAGGCAGTTATGGATGTATTGTATAACACTTACGTTGCACATAGTATACTCTAGCGGACTTCTTGCCAAGTGGCAATCTCCTCCAACTGAACAGAAATATGTTAAAGAGGCATCAAGTAAAAACCAGACTGAAATCCTATTTAAAAAAACCTGAGTTCCAACGGGATTTGAATCCGCAACATCCGGGCTGGGAAACAGGCGTCTAATCAACTAGGTCCTGGTGGCCATCGGATGTAGCAGTAAGAGATTGTGAGGTGCATGTCCGCGCGGTAACGCACTGGACTTCCTTGCGGAAAGTCGTCGGTTCGAACCCCGTGCTGTGCTACTCCCCTCAAATGACACATATATTTTTTCCGTCTATTATTTGAGGGTATAAGGGTACCTATGAATTCGGTCATATCTATTCTTCCAAAAAAAAGGCGAAAAAATGCCGGTGAGCTCCGATCGTCTCACTCCGGTGTGCCACCGGATCCAGTACAACGATGTGGCCGGAGAGTTCGTTGGTGTACAACACTTCACTTATTTAAAAAAATCTACAGCACAGCTTTGCTTCTAACTGAATTGACGTTAGAATGGTGAGGAGATCCTCGACTGCGAGGCCCAGCATCGACGACGAGTAAGAAACATAGCTATCGGAATGGGTGGATTAAGAAGCAAAATACCCCTAGATAGTTGAAAATAGGAGAAATCCTTCCGAATAAAACGCAGGTGTCATGTGGTGTATTTTTCCACTACGGTCCGCTACAAAGCCAACACATTTTAGCTATTCAAATTATATCAATATATGTTAAGTAATATTTTATAATTCTATCAAGGCTTCCCGGTACAAAACAAGTTGGTTTGTTTTATATTTATTTACTAGCTGTACCCGGCTACGCTTTGCTGTGGCTCAGTCTGGTTAAATGGAAAAGAAAGAAAAGAGAAAGCACACGTTTCTAATATGTTTAATTTCACAATGCTTGCGAGTAAACAATATTTTTGACGTCTTTCAGCCACTCTCAACCTGTTGCGTTCATTCTGTTGAGAACGAAGCAGATCTGAAGCTGCAGAACGCGATCGCCGTGTTCGCAACCATCTATCCTCAAGTCTGGCAGCACGTCATTGCTGTTTCCCCGGCATTTTGATGAACTAAAGCAGATCGATTGCACTGAAAAAGAAGAAAGAAAGCTAGAACAAAAACATATAAAATTGCGAAACATTAAAAAAGGAACTGAATAATATTGTTTATTTCGTAGACGTCGTTGTTCTTGGCGGTAAGAATAGCTCGTTCACTCAGCCAATCGTGATTCTTATAATTGATTTGAATTATATTGACACGCATTTGTCAAATATTTGTTAAATAGGAGTATTGTTAAGGAAATACAGAGATAATTGGAACTAATTAAATGCTAAGCAAAGAAAGAGATTATTGGAATTAATTAAATATTAAGGAAGGACATTGCAAACTACGCACAAATTTAATTTGGATGTGACATGTTGCACGCGTCATTAATGAACAATAAATATCGACTCTATTAAATAGCAAATTATGTAGGTAAATACTTTACAAAAAAACTAACAATAATGACAAATTACATCTTGTTACAAATAAGCAAAAATTTGGCAGTTTCTTAAAATTAAATTTAACATTTGTCAAAAGTTAGCTGTATGAAACACGTGAAACTTTTAATAATTCAAATGTATAAAACATACACAGATACACACCATGAATTCAAATGAAAATCAATCGATACAGTTTAAATTTACTGCTTATTGTACTAAAAAATAATAAAAAACAGTTTGAAACACAGGATCAACATTATTACCACGCGACGCTACGAAATGGCAGATAAAGATTTAGTATATTTTTACGTCGTAGCACACTGATGGCGCTATTTTCCAATAAATGTATTTGAAAATTTAATATTTATTATTTAAATACAATATTTAATATTTATTATTAAATATTTAATTATTTAATATTCAAAATCAAAATGAAACTGTCAAAATTTCAAAGCAATGTGAATAACTTTCGGAGATTAGAGATTTTTAATTAACGATCATTTACATTTTTATTTATATAGACATTTAATATTTATTATGTAATATTTAATTATTTAATATTAATTCCGAAACGTCGAAAATGCAATGTGACATAACTTTCAAGTTTAGTTCGCCTGTGTGGCTGCGTGGCTGAGATTAGAGATTTTTAATTAACGAACATTTACATTTTTATTTATATAGACATTTAATATTTATTATGTAATATTTAATTATTTAATATTCATTCCGAAACGTCGAAAATGCAATGTGACATAACTTTCAAGTTTAGTTCGCCTGTGTGGCTGCAAGAGGTGCAAACGTTATTTTTTCTGATTTATAAACTTATTTTTATACAATTTTACGAGTATATAAAAAAAAATATATAAACATTCTCGTATACGAATGAAACCTTTTGTCGAAATTTCAAAGCGATCGGTGAAGAACTTTCGGAGATTAGAGATTTTTAATATACGACCATTTACATTTTTATTTATATAGATAAAGACAATTAATTATAATATAATTAATTGATAATATAATATTTTAATAATATATTATTAAGAATATAATTAAAATAATAAAGTTATGAATAATTAAATTATTATTTAAAATAAATTAATTTAATAATTAATAATAATATAAAAATATTAATATATTTAATATTAAAAAATATAAATTTAATTTTATAAGTGTATTATATTATTATTAAAATTATTATTTATTATTGAATTAAATTCTACAGAACCATTTCCTAATCCTAAAAAAAATCAATAAAAATCGTTAACAAATGGAAAAAAAGCAATGCATAAAATCAACTTTTCCTAGGAGCTAAGAAGTTTCACTTCTACCGCGCGAGAGTCTCACGCATCTTTTGTTTTAATACATATAAGTTATATTTATTTTAGCGATCCTCCTAATATTTCATTATAACCCATAGTTCGTGAAACGATACTCGAAATATTTCAAAACAGATAAAATGTTAGTTGGATATTTTTACAAATTTAACATTAGTTCTGCCAAATATATTTTCTGCGCTTGCGCTATAAAGTATAGATTCAGCCATATTAAGATTTTTTCAAGCTGCTATGACCCAATGGAACTTATCCTTTTTAACACAAATGTCATTTTGATGCATCTCGATTCTAACCTCTTTTTCGTCTGTAATAAATATATCGTAGAATTATTGTTTAAAAGGAAATATTTAATATTTATTATTTAATATTTAATATTCAAAATCAAAATGGAACTGTTATATATAATATAAATTCCGAAACGTAGAAAATGCAAAGTTTAGTTCGTCTGTGTCACTGCAGGAGGCGCAAACGTATTTTTTTCTGATTTATTAACTTTTTTATACACGACTGTATATAAATAAAAATATATACACATTTTCGTATACGAATGCGACCTTTTGTCAAAATTTCAAAGCGATCGGTGAAGAACTTTCGGAGATTACAGATTTTAAATATACGAACATTTACATTTTTATTTATATACGAGTAGATTGATCATTTTCTCCTTTTAGCCGAGTGCTGAATTAGCGTGATAAAACCTCTTTCAATCAATAATCAAAATTATTTAGGTTTGAGTTGAGAAAAGAGTAGCGTGAATCGTAAAGAATTTCCGAAAATTAAAGAGAATTTTAATTTTGAAAGTATAAAGATGGTATTAAATTTATGCTAACGCACGAAAACTGCTTGGAGAAAATTGTGCATAAATAATAAGAAAGTCAAAAGTAAAGTTGGTTGATGAATTTCGACGAGAATTCGAAAGTAAATTAAAAGTTTTACAAAATCAGATTTCAAGAGGTTATACTTTGTCATTTTTGATTAACGAGGACATTTCAAAAACGAATTAGTGGTAGATTTAGAAATTTTTGCGTGACTCGAGAGCCAACCCTTTAAATGAAGTTATTATAATTGTAAAGCTTAAAATATTTCTTAGCGGAAAAAATGCCTCATTTTATATCTTGAAGCTTTGAAAAATGTATGAATTTGAAGGAAAAAAAAGTAAAAAAGCTGCTCATACAAATTTAAATAGTCTTATGTGAGTCGCATCCAAATACTGAAAGATTGCCTTACAAGCGTGTCAAAATTTACTAGAACTTCGTTATAAATAGTAATTCAAAATACAAATACCTTTATGCACTTTAACTAGCAATATCTATTCCCTAGTGACCTAGTTGTTAACAATACAGGAACTGTATTGTTAGCAATATAGTTATTAACAATACCGGAAATGTAATTTTTTATTACATTCAACTACTTTTTTAAAAATATTTAACTATAAAGATATATATTTATTGTATATTTAGTTTATTTTCTCAAATTTAGTAATGTAAATGAATAGATGATTTGATTATTGTTCTGTTTTAAGAGTAAATTTTTATTTTATTTATTTATTTTTATTTATTTATTATTACACATGACAAGAAATATACATAATTTGCGAAAAAAACAACCGGTAATTTAATTTAGACATACATTATTTTAATGGATCTGGGTTTGTCGTTTTTCGTTTGCCGTATCCCCAGTAAACTAGGCTTTTGCCTGTATCTCACTGAGGATATTTAGCATGAAAAATCGATACTTCTTTCCGATTTTTGATTACACAAAAACAAAACCCCGTTGCACGTTCTCATCAACCTGACAAACAGTGTCACTCAATTACAACTGGAAACATCATGCGGAATCAAACTCTTCACACATCATCACTCCAGAAAGACCAGACTTGTTCATCCCATAATATACCGCACACAATCATAAGAGTAAAAATGAACACAAAAATATACAGAAACACAAATACAAAACAACAAAAATCAAAACAACATAAATCAAAACAACAAGAAGAAACCCACACTCAAGAGAGCCCACACAAATCTTTTCCTCACGTCATTTCCACACGTCATTCATCCTGAAAGCCCAAGTACTCAAAATCCTGTTGCAATAACAACCACGCTCCGATCGACTGTCTAAATGGTTTTCCTTCCTTTACCTTTATTGAATTCGGCTCGCCATTGTACGTCATGGGAGCCAAATAAGCATATTACCTTTGGGCAAAAGAGGTTTTAACTCTAGGGATGGTGAACATTTCATTAGTTGCCATGCGTGTCATGTGTCTCTGCTGAGTCTGCATCTTCCCTTCCTCTCGATAGTAGTGCCAGAGAATGGATTTGAGATGCAAATCGGCTATGTTCAGGACCCGATACTCTCTGAAAAGCTCCGCCGTGGGATACCGGGGTTCCGTGTCGTCAGCAAAAGTAATAATCTTACCCCTGATAGAAAGATTACACAACTGATTGACATATATCAAGAACAATATAGGTCCCAGAACACTACCTTGGAGTACTCCGAATCTCACAAAAAGAGGTTCACCAAATACACTATCACTAAATTTGACTCTCTGAGTTCTATCAGATAAGTATGAAGAGAACCAACTAAAAGAGTGCCCACCTCCATCAATCTGGTAAGTAATATTTGGTGAGACACTGTATCAAAAGCCTTTGCAAGGTCCAAACACGCTTTCTTATTATCCAAAGTGGTGGTAACGCTGTTTACTAGACTAAGCAAAGCATTTTCAGTTCCACATTCTTTTGGAGCCCAAACTGATTAGGAGAGATAATGTTGTGCATATTGAAAAAAATTCATCAGTCGGTCCTTCACTATTTTCTCAATAATTTTTGAGAGAATGCTTAATAAAGATATGGGTCTATAATTTTTAAATCGTCCATTGAGCCTCCCTTGTGTATTGGGACAATATGCAAACGTTTTAATGCAGTTGGGAAAGTTACACTTCTAAAACTCAAATTTATTACATGTTTCAGTGGTAGTGCTATAAATCTTTGAGTGTATTTTACCATTGCAGATGTAATCTGATCAGGTCCCGGGGCGCTACTTGCCTTAAGTGTATTAATAGTAGCTAGAACTTATTTTTCCGACGTTGGCGTCAGATAAAAAGTATATTCAGGTACCTTTAAAGAATGAAGAATAGCGTTATTCAATGACGGTTCAGTCGTTTTATTCCCATCAATTATGTTACGTGAGAGATTATTGCCTACATTGGTGAAATATTCGTTAATGCCACTACAAAATTGTTATGGTTCCTGTGTCAATGGTATTTTTGTGGCATCAATATTTAACGTAGAAGGGGCATTTTTCTCTCTCACTGTACCGGTGATGTCCCTGATAACACTCCAAATTATCTTTTGATCTGTTGTTTATAGTTAAGGCATTAACGTTGTGGAGGTTTAAAGACATTGTAATTTATTTTTAACAAACACTGTTTATTCCACTTTTTTATGACGGTATAACCCTACCGGTTTCAAGGCTTTCACCTCATCTTCAGGGGAGCGCAAACAAGACTTGTTTGCGCTCCCCTGTTTTGTTTGCGCTCTTGTTTGCGCTCCCCTGAAGATGAGGTGAAAGCCTTGAAACCGGTAGGGTTATACCGTCATAAAAAAGTGGAATAAACAGTGTTTGTTAAAAATAAATTACAATATCTTTTGATCATTGTTTGAGGCTTCAATTTTTGCTTTATAGTAATTTTCCTTTGCCTTTTGGATGAGTCTCTTGCATGTATTTCTGTATTGCTTGTAAAATGTTATTGAGTATGAACCACTGCATGTCTTGAGTTCCCGGTGCAGACGATCTCTTCTGCGTATACAATAAATCAATCCATCAGTGATCCAAGGTTTGAGTTTTGTGTACCTTCTGCTTCTAATGTGAATTGTCTGTGTGGCTGAGTTGATATGGAAGTTAAAAGCATTAATCAAGCTCTCCAGAGCTTCATTTACATTATGGGACTTGAGAGTATCCTGCCAATTTTCCGAATCAAGGGAGTGCAAGAGCTCTGGCGTGTTCATAATTATTTTACTTTTCATGCCCATCCTTCTTTGTCTACTTGCCCCCTCTGAAAACCCTAATATAATTGCGTAATGGTCAGTGATTGTTGTCTCATACACTACCGCTCTAGTCTTCTGCCGAGTTCTCACCATTGCGTGATCAATGCAGGAACCTGAGCCTAAAGTCACGCGTGTGGGAGTCGTGATAAAAGGAATCAATCCATGAAAAGTCATAAACTCTAGGTAATTCAAGGTATTTCTCTGATCTTCCATCAATATATCAATGTTCACATCCCCCACAAGCACGACCTTCTGAGAACTCTGCCCAATCAATTGATCGAAAGCCACCAAAAAGGACTTAATATCATGCATATGTGGAGGACGATAAACAGCAATTATAGTCTGCATATCCAGTTGGATCCTCAACACATTAGCAGCAGTGACGCTTATTTCAGTGACAGTAATCTCAAGATCTTTTTTGCATATACCACAACTCCCTCATTCTGAGTTATATTATGTGTAGATTTATGTATGTTATAACCGTGTAAGTGTTTTGGCAGAAACTTGTCCTTGATCCAACACTCCGTTAGAATAATCAAGTCAAAATCAGCATTTAGATCTGATAGAAAAACAATAAAATCATCGAAGTTTCTATCGTAGCTGCGTAGGTTCAGGTGAATAATTTTTAGTTTCCGATAATCACTCATAAGTGATCTAAATGATGAGACATTACTTGCATGGTAGCCAACTACGCTGATAATCTCATCAACATTTTCATTCCCTTCCAGCATCATTAAACCTCAGGCAAGCGGCTTAGTTTGGTTATTACGAAAATTATTGAAAGATAAAAGATTGAATTTTCGTGTTTACAAATTTTTAAGTGTGTATGCAAATGAATGACTGTAACTACAATAAAGAAACTGATGCAGATATACAGAGGGAGAAATTTTAAAACAACTTACAGGAAATATCACTATCAAGAAAGACAGTTGATCAGAAGTCCGAGGGATGCTAATTGTATGAAATCGTACGTGGAGAGAGAAGCTTACAGCCTTGGAGAAGGAAAAAACATCCATGAAAAAACAAAGCCATATCTCAACAAAAACAAGTCCGGATTCAATCATTTGGTCAGAGTTTAGACAGGTCTGACTCTTTGCTTATGTAGATTATTGCAGAGCCATCTTCCCTTCTAGCACACACACGACCCGACTTTATCCAGGCATACTTATATCCCTTACTTTCACAAACTTTCTTGGTCAGACTCACCATACGCTTAAATCGTCTTGTTGAGAGCTCCGAGATGTATATCCGACTCTTGACCAGCGACAAACCCAGATCCTTTGTATTAAGTTTATCAGATCCATTCTTATTGGCAGTCCTATAAGTCTTGACTACATTCCGCATGGTGTTCCTGTATGCTTCGTCCTTGAAAGTCACAATTATAGGCCGGGGATTCTTCTGTGAGGATTTGACGGAAGCTCTCGATATCTCCGTTACGTATACTGGGAGGCAGCTAAAATTTATTGTACTGGTCACCTTGCTCCAGGTTGGTCCAAATTGGTTCCAGGATTCCATAGTGAAACTTGCGTGGTATAGTTCCTAAGAAGTTTGTCTTACAGCTCGGAGGTGTGAGTTCGATTCACGTTGCTATTCAAGTTTAAAGAAGGGTTCTACTCTGGTTTTCGCTTCAGGCCTCTCAAACATACTCGTATTTGTGGTATATTACAAGCTATTATCACACAACAGTAAATTCGCCATATTGTACTGCATACAACAAAAGAGTAACTCAATAATCGTTCCATTTTTGTATTACTTTTTTGTTCATCAGTTACTATGTATAGTGACAATTCATTGGATGAGTTTATTGTCTTATGGGAATATTATGTTTGATTATTTTTGCTCACAGTAAGTTAGACAAGCATCAGTTGCCCTCTATTGTTCACGTAAGAGTTGCAAGTGTAGGTGGTTTGGTGGGCTCATTGTATGACAACTTTTTTATATCCCACTGAATATGAAAGCAGTGACGCCTCCGAATGTGAAATATTGACATATCAATATTATAAAGTCTTTAAAATTAATCTCCAGCATTTTCTTCAGCATGTGATTTAAAGGGCTATTAGCCTTGCCAATTAGTATATTCTTAAAAGCATCTTGAATTTCAAACTTCCTCTGAAATATTTTCGGAAAGCTTTTGAAAGAAAAATATCGTTAGAAGGCTAAGAATATCATTATACTCGTATATGAGTCATAAATTGGTAAGCTCTAGAAGATTAATATTTTACACTCAAACTAAAGATTCAATAGAAGCATCTCATCGTAAGGTAGAACTTAAGATATTTACTACTTAAACTATAAAACTATATTCTTATAACTTAAATGTCTTCGAAAAATTATATGCAAATACCGACGATTGCGTAAAATTTGATGGTCGAAGTGATTCTAGAAAATTCTCTCACCGCCATCTCGGTGTTGGCGAATTTATCCGAGAAATTACTCCATCACCATAACTTGCCACAGCGCTTGGGATTTTATTCACGAAGATGCCGAATTAATTTCCACAAATCGCAAAGAAAACTCCAATTCGCCAAAATTCGCACTCGCCTGGGCTTTTGGAGGCGATAACGGTAAACTCCGCTTTTATGAACTCGGGCGAAAGTTGGCCAAAGTTGAATCTGTGAATCATACATAATATAACCATAGGACCGGGCCATAGGTACATCTCCCGTTTTAATTACAGCTGTAAATCGCGCGGAATTATGGGCTGGGCGTACCGCAATGTTAGTGGGGCTGATGCCGTAATGCCAACTAGCGAATTTCGGACCACGTACGCGAATACTTTAAAACCGCCGCTTTCTTGTGTAACTATCATCGTTTAGTTTTAAATAATACCAACATTCAAATGAAGAGATTATTCCATTACTCCTAGTCTAATTTCTGTAACGATTTCTGTTGTTGTGTGTGTGGCTTTGTTATTGACAATATCTTGTTCCTACTGCTTTGTTCTTGTAACCCACTAGTTATAGCTTGAACAATTTCACAAAGTTATCTATTTGCTTTGCTAACTGTACTGTAATACAAACAAAAAACTTAGCAAAATATTTAAACTGAAAATTAAGACATTATCATAACCTACATTTTTATATTTACTCTAGTTTTGAACAAATACGTCATGATGACACGAAATTTAAAATTTCATATTTTTGTTTTTGTTTGTGTCGATAAATACCTACAACCCAATGAATCAAATATACTATAATTAATATTGATCAATTGACATGAAGTTAAATTAAATAGATGGTACTTATATTATAAAATCGTAGGTTTTATATCTGAGTAAACAAAATTATGGAAGAATTTACTAAAAAATCAGACCTATAAAAAGTTTTATAAAAATATTTATGCTTATGTGAACTCATACTTATTGAAATATAGTACTAGATAATATTTACAAAAAATCCACTGAAAACCTTAAGTTACCTCAATTAAACATTATCTTTTAAAATGTATTGCTTTTAAAAAAATAAGAAAGTCGCTCACATAGTTTATTAAATAAATTTACACATTTTAATTTGTGCAGGTTAACCTAGCCCTGTTTACTTAATTGGTACAGAAATGAATTTAATTATATGTTAAATATTTCAACAGACTGTGGTATTTTAATCACTAGAATTCAGAAAACATGAATATACAAATCTTTGCAACAGTAAATACTTAATTTTCTGAGAGGTTTGTTTTATGTACGTGAAATAAAATGTGTTTTAAAATCATGTGGAATCAATACAAAAAAATAAAAGAGTTTAACCTTAAATATTTTCAAGTACTCTTAGGTCAAAGTCAGTTAATAAAAAA
>OX463845.1:20438717-20479076 GCA_949825065.1 Odontocerum albicorne
GGTTTTCTTACCAAACATGTTTTATTAAAAATATGAAAATGCATAGAAGTATTGCAGGCTGCAGCCTCCCCTTCATATCCTTTCACTCAATTTTTTTGTATTATTTTTAATCTGTCAATAATAATACTTTCGATTCCCGAGTTCGAACGCCCTTGAGAAGAGTTTTCTCTCGAAACGACACTATATAAATTTTCTTTTTATTATTATTATCATTATTAAATATAACGATTTAAGCATTTGAGCCAAATAACCACTAGTCCAGAACTCGTCACAGTATATCAGTCGAAAGTACTCTGAGATCATTTTAGACGAAGATAGGCTTTTAAACTAATTTATGTTTGCTAAAATCTTAAGCACTATTTGTGGGAATAAGTTATTTTGTATCTTCAACAACACTCTGGTAGAGATGTTCAACATTGTGGTATTTCTAATCCAGACTTGTTCTGTTAATCTTGATTTTATTAACAATGTTACTATTTCAATTTATTGAATGTTCCGTGGAGAAAATAACGATTGTCATTGGTTTGATTTAATTATTTTATTTTCTCATAATCATTTATTCAAAAAATATCATATCTTATTAAAATCTTGGCCTCTTTCGGGTATATTTATTATGAAATATTTAAACAAACATTGAAATAACGTAATTAAATAATAATTCAAAAGATTGTTATAACATTATGTGTAAAATTGAATATGTTCATAAAGAGAGTCAGACACAACTTAAATAAAAAAATGCATCGTGAATCAAGTTTTCTAAAACGAAAACTGATGTTGACATAGTACTATTGGTAAAAATAATTTGGTTTATTTTAATATATTATACATACGATGTTTTTCATATGTACTAGGTATTTTGATTTTATGATAAATAGCAGATTTGTCTAAATTCGTTTATAAGATAGGATTATATTGCTATTCCACAACATCGCGACCTTATTAATCTGAGTAAATTTGTATCCAACAAACCAGGAATATGTTAAGGGCCTCAATTTCATTCGTACGGTCGCATTAAAGACTTATCTGTCCGAATCTAGGTCAGTGAACCATTAAAAATAGTTAGGCTTGGCCCAATGAAGTTACGCAATACCTCCATTGAAGGTAATTAATGCTTTTTAGGTAGGTATTTCAAAATAAAACCGAAGATGAGCAGTTCTTAGTTTCGGCCAGACCTCGGGGATGTTAACTAATTTCCAAACGCCCTTAAATAAGCTATGACAATTATCATACATCGCCATTGAACTGATTTGGCCAGGGATTCGAAGGACGTGAAGTACCAGGATGTTGACCGATTTCAATGGAGATGTTTTATGACAACCCTTGTTATCCCGATGGAACTTATAGGTGAACACAATACAACTATTTTTCATACGACTAAAAATATATCAGATTATGTAACACATCGATCAATAATCCCGGGGCTAACCAACAGATAGCGCATCTAATAACATATCCATACCATTCTCAGTTAGTACCAACCTTTAAAAGTTACGTGTCCAACTTTCATGAAATTCCGACATTGTGTCATTGAGTTACAGTGGTTTTAGTGACGCTACTTTTGCTATTTTCAAAACAATGAAAAAAAACGAATTTCGTAATGTTGATAAAACATTGCTTTTCAATGGGAAAAAATACCGTTTCAAACTCAGCGATGGTTGAAAAGTGTTATCCGGGCTCTGTTCCGTCAAAAACAACCATTTGTTGGCGGTATGCTGATTTCAAACGCGGTCGTACAGACACAAATTATGCCGAACGCTCTGGTTGTCCAAATGAGGCTGTTACTCCAGAAAACATTAAAAAACCCTCAAAATCGTGATGGAAAATCGCAAGTAAAATTTCGTGAGATAGCTGACATCCTGAAGATATCATTTGGTAGTGTTTATACTATTTTGCATGAAAATTTGTCATAAAAAAGCTTTTTTCGAATTGGGTGCCGCGTTTGCTTACAATGGAACAAGAAACAACAACGCGTCGATGATTCAGAGCGCGGTTTGGCACTGTTTACGCGAAATAAATAATAGTTTTTTGCATCGGTATGTGACAATGAATGAAACTTGAATCCACCACTATACTCCGGAATCAAATCGGCAGTCCAGCTGAGTGGAGAGCAGTCGGTGAAAGTCGTCCGAAGCGACCAAAAACTCAACAGTCAACCGGAAAGGTTATGTCCTCGATCACCTTGAAAAGGGAAAACCACCAAAAGCGAATATTACATAGCGTTATTAGAGCGTTTGAAGGCAAAAATATGCAAAAAAACGGCCCCATATGAAAAAGAAAAAAGTTATCTTTCATCAGGACAATGCACCGTGTCACAAGTCGATGGTAACGATGGCCAAATTGCCATGAGTTGAACTTCGAATTGCTTCCGCACCCACCGTATCTCTAGATTTGGCCCTCAGCGACTATTGGCTGTTCACAGATTTCAAAAGATGCTCCAGGGAGAGATATTTGGCTCCAATGAAGAAGTAATTGCCGAAACTAACGCCTATTTTGAAACCAAGGTAATCGTTCTACATGGCTGGCATAGAAGAGTTAGGAAAGCGTTGGAATTAATGTATCGCTCTTGAAGGAGACTATATTGATGAATAAAGAAGAGTTTTGGCAAACAAATCTGTTTTAGTAGTTAGTCGCGGGGGCTTATGGATCGATGTGCTACATTATAACAAAACTTTATTAGTGTATACCGAAAAAAAAAACATAAACAAATGATAATAATTTGGCTCCTCTCAAACTGAAGGTTTTTAATACATTATCCCTTTATGAAATACATAATGATAGATTGTATTCATCACGAATTTATAGAAAAAAATTAAAAGCATTCAAAGCAAGTATACTACGCTTAGTATTTCATTTCAAACACACAAAAAAATGGAAATGGTAATCCCCGCAGTCGTCATACGCTGAATCATATCAATCAGAAAGAAAATTAATGAATTAATAATCTTCAACTAACAATTGAAAAACTTTTTGATATATACGATTGAAGCCTCGCATTATTATCTAAGCTTTGTCATTTTAAACATTTTTCCAAACTGCATTATGTTGTTAATAAGTCTGATATTTGGTCGTGTATATTTTAAAATTTATGAAAACAGGAAAAAGGACGATGACATTTCAGATAATATATAGACCTTCGTGGTCTAGTTAATAAGACGCCTGTCATTAAGATGTTACGGGTTCTATTCTCGTCGGTCCTCTTTTTTTTAAAGTATTTCAGCCTAGTTTTCACTTGTAGTTTAGTTTACATCTTTCTGGTTAGTTGAACATGAATTTCACATTACAATATACCCACAGGTTGTACTGTATACAATGAATGTGGGTTATTATACAATATTTTATTAAAATATTTTTAAAAGAGTCGAAGTTTTAAGTTTCAAACAAACAACGCATGAATGTAATATTAAATAAACCTTAATATACTATAATAGATGAAGAAAAGTAAATAATCTCCGTCGACAAACTTAAATTTTGGACAGTTTTGATACGAAGTAAGAATATATTGAAATTTTAGAGATGGAGACATGTATGTCGAGTTAGATACAAATTAATATTTCTATAACACCTACCAGGCCCCCATACATAACATTCATAGACGCTGCTTATACTAAGATTGACGAACAGTATATATCTAGATGACGGATGGACGAAACAAAGGTCGTGAAAAGAATTCATACAGGACACCTGGGGAAGAGAAAAAACCTAGCTAGACCACGATTTCGTTGGAAGAACAATCTTAAAAGCGATACTTTGCAATTGTTATGAATCTCCAATTGAAATATTGTAGCAAAGGACTGAGATGCAGAGGACGACTTCTGTAGCCTAATTGCTAAGATGCCGCAGCCCCGGGGTTGCGGGTTTGATTTTCGTTCGAACCCAGATTTTTTAAAAGGATTCCTGCCTTGTGTTCACTTAAGGCCTCTCAAACATTTTTTTTCTAGGAATTTTTCTAGGTTTTCCCTTAAAGCCTGTCAAACATTGAAAGAGATCGCAACATAGCAATATCTCCGCCAAGTTGTGCTATAAACAAAGAAAGTGTACTACAATACAAGACGGTGCATACAGACTTACAATTCAAGAGGTCAAGGTTCGATAAAGGCTATAACAACATTGAAGAAGGAAAGTATTTAACACCTCAATATTAAAGATAAATAAATATTTCGGCAAATAAAAATAAGATGAAAAATGAAAATAAAATGTTTGAACCGGGTCCCCTCATTGATAACATTTTCAAGATATTCCCATTTGAGATTACTCTCAATTCAAAATGACATTTAAAATAATATTTCTTGAGATACGAAATAACATAAAAAATACATTGTTTCTCCCTTAGGAAGAAAAAACTTTTTTTTTCTTTTCATGTCATTGTACACAGAATTTTAATATTACATCTCATCCGATAAATTTATTCTTAAGCCAATCTTCCATTTTCTCACTTGAAGAAAAAAAAACATTCCAGAGTTAATTTGATAAAAGTGAATCTATTTATTATTTCTTTACATAAAGACAAAAATAAAAGACTTTTACTTATATTTAATCTACGCACCTGTTCGTAAATATATAAATTACTAACAGTGAAAAAAATCGGACCGCTTGAAAATTGACAAACTTTTGTTTTATTTACTTGACAGTTATTCACCATAAGTTTGTTTTCGGTGTAGTAGTCACAAACTGAACTATTAAAAGATCACCACTCGCACACGGAATGACCTCGTTGAAAGAATCATCCAATATTCATTAATAAACTTTTGATACGTAACTGAGGCACTTCGTAATGAATCTATGATTAATAATTGTTTTTATTTTTAGACGTTCATTTATTTTGTTTATTTCTTGTATTATGGATTTTAATTTATGTAATTAAGTTTAACCAGTCTCAAATGTGAAATAAAAATAAATGAACAACTTAAGTGAATTTTAATTATATTCTATGAAAATCTCAATTCAATCAGATTATAAAACAGTAGGATCAAGTTTTACAATCAGGTAATTGAATATAACATTTCCTGAACGATTTCAATCAAAAATAATATAGTAAAAAGATTTTCTCACTTTCGGGCTAAAATACTAATATTCGTTACAAATGGTGTCATGTTCTATGTACTTGATATTTTTGATAACTTCAATTTCATAGTTTGATAGCATAAAAAATAAAGGATATTATTAAAGGATGAGGTCGGCATCGACTGTAGATTAAATAATTAAAAAAGCAGTGCGTGATCTACGAAAAATTAGTATTATTCAATTAGCAACTAATAATTTCATGCGATTAAATACAAATATCCCCTTCCCCCACTTGCAATATTTCATATACATTGGTCATTAATGATCCAAATGTGTTGAGATGTTAATATATGTTATGTTTTTTCAATAACGATATTAACACTTCCCTTACTGTGCTAAAAAGTTACGCCAGTTACGGTGATGGCTACTGAGGGTACACTAAAAATGTATGTTTTAAATTAAAATTATGCAAAATCTATTAGTTTTTTTTTTAATTAGCTATAAACATCATTTTATTGTGTAATAAAATGTCGAATAATATAAAATAAGTGTAAGAAATGATAAAATAATAGTTGAAACAGAGAAGTGATATTTCTATACGAATATAATTTTCCCACTGCGTCGTTCGGTCTGCGCAACGTTCAGAATGCGCATGACTGAAAAGAGGTCTCCAACCTTTTAACACTTCCATTACTGTGCTAAAAAATTACGCCAGTAACGGCGTTGGACACTGAGGGTACACTAAACATGTATGTTTCAAATTAAAATTATGCAAAATCTGCTAGGTTATTTTTTGTTATTAGCTATAAACATCATTTTATTATGTAATAAAATGTCGAATAATATAAAATAAAGGTAAGAAATGATAAAATAAGAGCTAAAACAGAAAGGCATTTCTATAAGAATATTATTTTTACGCTGCGTCGTTCGGTCTGCGCAACATTCAGAATGCGCATGCGTGATAAGAGATTTCCAGCCTTTTAATTTTTTTTCATAAAATTATACAATAAAATGTAGCGTGTATTTTTTTGGCAATAAAACCATAATTCGAATAAAGACAATAAATAACATATAAACAAAATATAAAATGAATATATAAATTCAAAAATCAAGGTTTTAGGGCGAGAAATTTATATAGTATAAACAAACACGAAATTCAAAATTATATATAAACAAACACGAAATTCAAATCAATAAAATTTATGCAATTTGGAAAATATAAACACTACAGAAAATTTGAAAATAGGACAAACATATCATATAATCAAAGTTTAATCCTGTGGAGAAAGTTATCGCAATTGGGGCATGAAACGACTTTTTTTTTTACTCTATTCTACGTACTAAACACGCACGTGTTTGACAAATATTGCAGAATAGCCTGGTTTTTTTTCTCGAATGTTTTTAATAAAACCCACAACTTCCTCTTTTGAGGACCTCACGGGGTGCCAACAGGGTATTATTTACTAATGTTTCGGATATTGACTCGCCACAATATGTTAAAACTGTATTAAAAGCATCTTGTTGTTGCTATTTTTCCTTTTTAAGATATTGGGCATTGCCAATTCCAAACTTAACTCTCTTTTGAAATGTTTTCGGTGGTATTAATTATTTTGTTTCCACTCTGGATATTTGTCTATCCATAAGAGGTATGCATTCAATGCAGCCATATCTATAATTTCCATAAAAAGACGGAAAGGCCATCTTCTCGTTGACCTTGAGCAAGAGTACTCTCAAGTAATTTAGTCTCCCGTATCTACTCCAATTTTCGTATTATTATAATGATGTATAATTACTATAGTGGCTTTTGTTTTTCTGAATAATCAATTTCTGCATCATTGAATTGAGTGGATAATAATAATACTGCTTTATTTTTTGTGGTACACACGAAACAAGTATTTTATTTTCAGCTACTATGGATTGTTTTCTCTCTAGACGGTATAAATTCAAGTGAGATTACTCTTTTATTTTTTCGAAGCGTGCCAGTTAGAGTTAAACCTTTTAATAAAAGATTATCGGCTAATTTGATGGAGGTAATAAAAATACCTGTGGTTATCCTCCTGTTCGTGCCATACTGCAGTTGAACCATTTCTATAACTACTCAGTTACCTTGATTTATCTCTCTACGATTATTTATCATACCAGAATAAGCCTGTAAATTTGTTATGCGTCATATGCCGCCGCAGTCGGCAGCAACCCAGATTTTGATGCCATAATTACCAAGTTTAGACTTCATGTACACGCGAAATGAACAATTCTCTCTAAAGTTTGGCAAACGTTCATCTACAGTTATATTCGAAGATGGAGAATAATTGCTTTTGCACATATCCATAAACATTTTTGAAATCCACTTAATTGGTTCTAATTTATCTGAAAAAACCCTGATATCTCTCTTCTCGGGTTTCTTTATCATCAAAACGAATATGACTGTAAATATAGATGAATCTATCTCGAGACAGAGCTGTTGTGAAAAATGACTGGCAAAAGGGACTTTCACTTATCCACAATTCACTCAAAGATAGCTTTTGTGTTCGATTTCTGCCAGGTGCGAGCAATATTCCAATGAATTCATATAACTCGTCTTTTGATATTGGTTGGTTCTTTTCTGAATGAATTCGATTTAAATGACGATTTGTTTCTTAAACATCACTTTTACCACCTCTTCATTTACAAACAGACAAAACAGACAACACATATTTTTTATGGAATGTACATTTATACTTGAATTTCTCAGTCCAGAATCTTCGATGAGAATATTTGATACCCGACCGATGCCTCGAAGATTGAGGTGGTACTCGTAATGAACTCCATTCGAATCCATGTTTTGATGTAAATAATATTTCTTCGTCTTCTTCACTCGTCTCCAAATCAGAATATACTTCATCCTGTACCTCGACAAAATCTTCTGATTCTGATATATTGCCTGTCGCCTTAAATTCCAAATCGCTATCATCGCCGTCGATATTTCCCGCCATCTCAATTATTATATTTTTGAAAATGAAATAATAAATAAAATGTACATTTATTATAAAAAGAGTAATGGTACAATATAACATACCAGATAAAAAATGATAATAGAAAAAACATACCAGATAAAAATTAAAAATAACAATCAGGATTATAAAACTGGTGACGAACCCCTGGAACGAACTGTCAAAAAAGAATGAGTGTTTGACATTTCGTCAATTCGCGATTTAAAATCATTAATTTCTGTTGAATTAACTATGAATGTTTTGTTTCCTAATGACATCATTCAAATCATAGAGGTTTCGATGAGGAATACATAAAGTATGAAGACCCTGCAAGCAGTATATTTCGAGAAATTAAATAAAATATAAGTCATGATCACTCGCTATCCATCACCGTACGGCAAGTGTTAACATCTAAATTTATAAAAAAATGAGAATCGTGCATTCGAAAAATTGATCACACAAAGGATACTGTATCGGACGTATGCGTCACTGCTTATTTGTTTTCTTGTTCTACCTTTTACATATATAAATTACTGTTAAGATTTTTACTGTATGCGTATTTTTATGTGTATTTCTTGGATATTTTGTGATTGTTGGGGTCCGTGCGGTGTCGCGACCGTAACAGGATGCGCGACCATCGCGCGACTATATCGCAAGTCGGCCGACCGCTGCACGCGCAAAACTGCCGAAAATTGTAATATTTCGCGAGTTGTGACGGGGTGCACCGGCGAAAACAGGCGCTTGCGATGAGCGATTGGCCGTACATAAGAAGGGCTAAAACCAAAAATAAATCATTCTCAGTTCACTCCAGTCTACTGCCTTTTACTTGAGACCATCTACCACCTGCCTAAGAGGAATCTCTTCACCCTGCACCTTTTCACCGATCTACGACTTTGCAACGTGAGCTGAAGTCTCCAAGCATTGAGCAGCGGCCATCCACCTATTGTTACAGTTCATAGTGCCTGCCAGTGGCGTACAGATACGAAGCACTTTCGGCAGGATGAATTGCCTTAACCAAAAAAAATCGTATGTAGAATACAGAAAAGAATTATGAATTTAGATGAACATAAATTTGCGAAAAAGATTTAAAAAAAAATGTTGAATGCGTTTGGCCAATATATTTATCAGCATATTATTTTTAAAGCATAATGATATTGGGATTTGTTTTATCTTTTATACTTAATAAACGGTTTTAAACTCAAGCTTTTTTTAATTTTAATTTTTTTTCAACAAGGTATCCGATTCTTTATATATCTTAAACAAAAAAAATAAGCCTAGATTGAGCTTACATATAGGAATTATTTCTGTGTAAACCCAATTAAGATATTGATCGATGAAAACTAAAGAAATTAAATGAGGTTGTAGTGGGATTCTATAGGTTTGACTTAAGGATCGTTAATTCAAAACATGTACTAATCTTGATATTATAAATAGTCATTAATTGTTCTCGTTAATTCTGTTTAATTTACGGCAGAGTATGAATAACTATCTGAAACTCATATTTTTAATTAAGTTTTCAGTACGGAAAACTGAATTTTATAAATAAAATTAATATACAAGTCCATGTTTTCAATTTCGGTTTCAAATAAAGGTATTAAATAATCTAAATAAATCTATTTTTGTGTTTCTAAATGGATATTTTCAAGAATTTTTATTTGATGTTCATTTTTTATCAGCGTAAATGTATATGAAAAGTGTATTTTTGAAACTGGTAGCGACCATGTTCGTAAGTTATTTATTGTATTTACGAGGTTATTCATTTAGCGCACAAATTTTCAATTTTATTATTGGTGTTAACCAGGATTTCCCAACCTTTTTCGACTCACGCCCCCTTAGAGCATAAGTTCAGGCAACGTGGAGAAGATAACGTTAAGTTCAGGCAGTTCAGGCAACGTGGAGAAGATAAAAAAAAGACATGTTCAATAATACCAACATTTAAGTTTAGTTGTTATCTTACGAAATAATAGATTTTATTTTTAGTTTTTCATAAACTTAGTTTTGTTCGATAAGTACTCGTATATAATGTCATAAGATGTAACTGAAAATTATGCATTCCAAATTTTTTATTTTACATGGACTATTTTTAGGAGTTGTGAGAAGGTTTAAGTATGCGTGTGAGCTTTACGTTCAGATTAAGATTTTCTTATTATTGGAATATTTTTCTTATTGCCACAATGACCCCCCATGAAAGCCGCCCATCTAATTATTCGATACACCTCGATGCCCTCTAAAAATTAAAATCACCCCCAGTTGACAATCGATGGCCTAAACCAACCGTATATTATTAATAAATAATATTTGTATATTCAAATTTAATTAGTTTGTTATATTGTAATTTCATAAAAAATACCTTTTATACAACTTCAAATAATTGAAGGCATTTTTTGATGAACAAGTAATTTTAAAATTAAAATAAACGTTTTAATATTCCGAATCTGAAAGGAAATGTTCTTTTTTTTTCATTAAATATGTTATTCTTTCACGTAAAATGAAAGGTCTATAACGCCCACTTTACAAAGAGAGTCGAGCAAAGAGCACCATCTCTCCACAAAAGTTCAAACTAGAATCAAACCTCTTCCAACGACAATTACCGTCCTTCTTATAAAATGGTTGATAAAACAGAGATCCTTTTACTTTTTACCGCTTTTAAAAATTAAAACGTGTTTTAACATGATTTTATTTTTCATACATATATTATAGTTTTTAACTAGCATATCTCGACATATATTCCTTATTTTAAATTGTTTTAAATGAGATTAAATACTCAATAATGATCCTTTACAAAATAAGATACTATTTTTAAAATTAAACACATAAAGGCATTTTTTTAATGTTGCTTCCCTATGTTTTTTTGTTTCTATAACTAATATTCTCCATTAATATAGTATATGTAGATATATTTTACTATTGTTGTTTTCACTATCACTTCAGCGCAACTTGTAGGCAAATAAGGAGTAATCTATTTACCCTATTTCGCAATATTACAATATGATATAAAACAAAAAGATCCTCATATTAGCGAATTAACATATCAAATATATTTAGATGTTAATATGCTTGCATAAAATTTAAAACATACCCGTTTGTAGAGAAGAAACTTCTTAAGTAGAAAAATTATTTTTTGATAAATTTTGATTTTTTTCCCATTTTATTTAAATAATCTTCATTATGATTCCGAAGTTTTATCCACTCTTGATAACTGATCAAAACTCATTAATTGAATAAAAAAAGGTATTGCATGGAACTTAACAGAAAATTAAAATACACAGCCTTCAACAATAGAGTGAAACAATTTTTTGAAGTTAAACCCCTTTTTTTAATTTTGCACACTACTTTGTCAGATATGTTAAGTAACCCAGTAATAGTTGCATTCTTTGTCCTAAGAAAAGACGTAAAGTAACATCGTTACTGCATGTTTCTTAAAATACTTGAGAACATCAGGTATAAAAAAGAAGCTAAATATATATTTTTTAAAGTATTGAAGATTTGAGAAAACCGCAATTTTGTTTATATATTAAATAGTTGATCATTTTTATACAGACTGCTTAGCCTAAACTATTAGACGCAATAGAAAAAATGTGCAAAATTGTCAACATATAAAACTTAATTTTTTTCAGAGCACGCCTAATTTCATGTTTCTTTGTAAGCAATCATACAATAAAATCGAAGCTATAAACACTACTGACTATCAATTAATTATCATAAATTTTGCCCATCAAATGATAAAATGCATTCAATCGCTTATAATTATTCGATCAGTGAAGAGATTTAATATGCGATCTTGAAATAGCCCAGATTCCGAAAAATATTAGCATACTAATATTTCAGCAAGTTTATATTTCAAATAAAACAAAAACTAAATCACGCATAGATATTTAAAAGTAAATATCCCAAGTCATACCCCGCACATCCATGTATCTTAAACAAAAGCTAAAATGTGACCAAAATCTTCTATGAAGACCTGAAAATTGATTTTACCTGAATCCAGTCCACAATGGACGACAATTTCTTTTCCATGATACTCATCGAAACTTTATAAAAGAAAAGTTGACTGAATGTAAAAGCACGCTTTTTATTACCAGTTATTTCTCGGAAAAAATCTGTTTTTAATTTAATTAAATTCACTATACAAAGATAATCAAATGAATTTATCATCAAAGGGTAAAACGCAAAAATTTATGATAAAACTTATGACTGAAAATGTTGCCTATAGAGAATCCTAATTTTAAATCAGAATTATTATCGCAATTTCAATTATAATTTTGATATATTTTGTTTAAAATATTTCTTTTTTGTGTACTTTTTGGATATTTTTTTTTCAATTTAAATAAAAGTTGACACGTACTAAATTATAAATAAAAGTTGACACGTATTAAACTTGGAGTGGGACACATCAGATTTAAAAGTGTTATTTTCACTCTCGTTTTAATCCACTTTTATTTGAAAACATAAATATATTGAACTATTCACGCATTACTACGTTACATTTACGCATTTCATGCAACATTCACCCATATTCCTACATCTACATAGTTATCTCTTTTTATTGCGTTTTAGTGATAAATTTCTAACCAAATATAAAATATTGCATTGATGATTTTTCTTTAGTTATGTACAATTATTTTCATATAAATACAAGTTACTCGTGAAACCCTGTTTTTTTCTGTTATTAAATAGTTTTTTTTTTCTTTTTTCGGCAACATCGATCGTCCTTGTTTCACAGATTGCTGCACGTTCTCATTGACATATCGGCAGCACATTTTTCATACTTCATAACGTTACCATAAATTGCAAGGCTGCTGAAATATGTCACAATTTGGCAATATAACGCGGGCCTAGAGCTATTTTTCACTTCAATTTAAAAAGTCAATCAAAACAATGATTTAAAACTTCAAAGCTTCATGTACAGGAACCCATTTTTGTGAAGAATTGTCTTCATTTAAAAAAAATATCATTTTTTCAAATATTAAAAAAAATTTAATATGTAGAACAAACAATTGTTTTTACCCAATTGACTCATAAAGTAAAGAATGATGTCATACATAGATCTTTTTAAGTATCAACCGTATGATGTAGACCATAGTTTCCCAAACTGTTTCGCCCCGTAGACCATTTGCCGTTCTTTCTGTTTTCCGTAGACCCCCTGCTAGCCTAATATTGAATTTTCTTAAACTTATTAATTTCAAATGTGTTTTTGACAGCTGACACAGTGCTGTTCACCTTGATAAGGTTTTTTGTAAAAAAAGAAAAACATGCACAATTTTTATTCATACCTTTATTGAAATACGAGGAATGTTTATGGGTGTTTCTGTATCCCAAAATGAGGACTTAGTTTATACAAAGTATGATTATTGTTTTTTATTGCGAGTAGCTGAATAAACAAATTCACACAAAAGCTCCTGTTTGGAAAAAATTTACCACTCATTCCTAAAAGCTTATATGTCAAATAAAAAGAAACGAGATATTTTAAAGCATAATCCTGAATTATATAATTTAGATCTAAATACTTTTTTCTACATCACCTCTTGATTTTCGAGTGTTTATGTGGTAGTGCTGAATTTTTTCTGTTTTTGGTTCATAGTTCTTCTTTAAACTTCCTGGCAGATAACTTGAGCTTTTTTTCGCACATGGCTGAATCATGAATTGAGTGGTCTGATTTTATTTCACTCAGTGTGGTCATGAACATCTTTAGCAAACACTTGTCTAGTAACCTTAGCGCGTGCTCTTATATTCAATCCACAATCAGAGGGGTTTACTCCATAGTTCTTTAGAGATCTATTTCGGCAATGGTCTATAAGTGTAAATATCCGTCACAAATCAGAATTACTAGGCACGTCCAGAAAGTAAAGAACGATTGTGCACCACGCCTTGCGCTGATCTTCCACCACCGCGATCGTATGCGCGCCAGTTATCTCCTTCCCTCGCTTCAGTGCGAGCCGAGTTTCGTTGCTCAACGGTCGTACGTTTTTGTTCTGTAACCTTTCAAAATGGCTGCGCCCATCGAAAATCCCGCCAAATGTGAAGTGCGTAGTGTCATTCGTTTTCTGAATGCACAAAATGTTCGGCCTATCGAAATTTATAGGCAACTTTAAACACAGTACATGAATTTTTCCCACAAATTTCACGGTCGCTCCTACATGAAATAGTGACAGAGCATCTTGGCTACAAAAAAATGTGTGATCGGAAAAGAAAAACCGAATCTCAACACCAGAAAAGTGATGGAAACAGTTTTTTGGGACCGAAAGGGTTTGATCCACGTAGAGTTTATGCCAAGACGACGCACAATAAACTCGGGGGCCTATTGTGAAACTCTTCAATGACTTAGACGCGCCATCCAAAACAAGATACGTGGAATGTTGTCGGGAAAGGTGGTTTTGATTCAAGACAATGCGCGACCTCATGCATCAGCCCGAACACAGCGAGAACTTCAACGTGTTAAGTGGGAAATTTTTGGACATCCTCCCTACAGCCCTGACTTGGCACCGAGTGATTTTCACTTATTCCCCAAACTAAAGGAATTTTTGGGTGGAAAACAGTTAGCAAACGATGAAGACTTCAAACAAGAAGTGACATCCTGGCTCAAATCTTCGGCAGCAGAAGAGTATAATATCGGAATTGAAAAATTGGCTCCACGTTACAATAAGTGCATTGACAGTTATAGCGACTATATTGAAAAATAGAGTAAAATACTGTGACTTTGTAAATAAAGTTTCGTGTTGATATCTTTCGTTTTTATTTAGTTATGCCAAAACGTTCTTTACTTTCGGGACGACCCAAGTACATCATCTTAATTAATTGTCAATCCTAACATTTTTTGGTAAGGACGATTTGTCCAGTAGTGATTATGAACATGAAACAAAATATTTTCTCTTATTTTTTTATTAATTTTATTTTATTAATAAATTAATCATAATAAGTTACATTTAATGTTAACACATTAACATTAGGATTAATATTTAAAATCAGAAAAAGAAACACCAAAAAATATTCAGGAAAAAATCATATTTAGATGCAAGGTACCGACAAGTTCATTAAAAGAAAGAAAGCAGAAAAAATCGCAATTCCATGCACTAATATACTCTATGCAAAACCAAATTAAATTATAATAAATTGTGTTAAGGAATCAACTGATAATTTGTGCAACCATCTGTCACATGGTTCCTAAAATGAAATGAAGCATGGGGTATTGCGGTATATATGTTGTATGCTTCAACCCCTAAATATCTCAATGGTGCCTGCTTCTATTTTTAGTTATGCATAATATATAAGCACCATCTGTCTTACCAGTCGGCTCTCATTTATAGTTTTCATAATTAAACCAAAATAAATGATTTGCTCAAAATTTATTTCTCAAGTTAATCCAAAACAACAACTCTTCAGTATTGAAAAAAAAATCTTTGTCTAATTTTTTTTATTTCCATTTATTTTATTTCATCTGCGGATGACTTTTTGGGTACAAAAGATTAAAAATAATAACGAATAAAATTCATCATTACCATGGAAAAATTGTTATACAAAAAACAACTTATGGTATACAAGTCAAACCCATAAAACAATCAATTTCATCGATTCATCCCGGCAAAAACATTTTTTTGCTTTACTCATATAAGCAAGTCAAAATCACATAAAAGTTCAAACAATGCACATATTAGCTGCCCAATTTCTGTAGTCTTGTTGTGCAAGAGTTGTACAAATAATTAATTGGGACCACTTCATTATGGAACAAACATTTCACCGGATGGGCCTACAAGGAACGTGTAACATGACAAGCTGAGTGCGTTTAGAAATACGAGCTGACAATTTTAGCAATATTAGGTCCAACATCTTTCTTCTATATGACAAGGTCGAAGACTCATCACTTCCAAAAATAGACCATGGTCCTACTCATGTTTATAAAACATTTTTAGCTAGATACCGTAGTGGGGTGGTAGTATACCCACATTAGTGATAAGTATATGTTAAAGAGTATGGCCGGGAGACAATATTTGGCTCGGCACCCTTCAGCCACTGGAATAAGTACGTTACTCGCAGTCCATCATCGTACGTATGGTTAAACTACCGCACGCAGAAATATTTCAAAAACCTTATGAGCTCTGTTTTAACCATGCTGTGAGTTTTCTTCCTGGCTTCTATCGGGAATCAAAACTGAAAATCAGCGAAAATAAGGCAAACATCTTCATCAAACATCGGTCACCTAACATACGAGTACATAGACACAAGCAAACATTAACCAACAAAGAGAAATCAGTTTTATTAAAAATATATTTCTTACTGATAAAAATAAAATATAGGCACTTTACAATTCGGTTAATTTAAGCAGATTTTGAATATTATGATGTTATCTCAAGCAGCAATTTAAGATGCTAATCAATGGACAATTCTCCGCATTGAAGCTGATCTCTTAGGTTCTTGAAGCTATGCCAAATGATTAGTTATGCAGTATAGAGAACAATAATAATTATGTCGGAGCTTTGTGTACACTATACGATAATTTCCATATTAATGCAAATTATTATTACGTTAACCGTTTTATTGCATGAATATCAAGATGAATTCAATGGTATGCCTAAACATGCGAACATGCTTGAGATCGAAGCCGGAAACATTGTCTTAGGTTTAAATAACACTGGAGTAGACATGTACGAATAACTCTTAATAATTAATGTTATTCTTCGTGTTGAAAATACTACTGCACGTTAAGAGGCAACAACAATCGCATACTTATTTATTTAACACATCATTGTATAACAATCTGGCGAGAGTATTACCATGTGGTAATCTCTTCCAGCCAACAAGATAAGTAAAAAAAAGGAAGTTGCATAGTCGCAAAGATTAATCAATTTATTAGTAATTTATACAACATTCACGAGCAATATAAATAAGAACAATAAAAGTGAGATATCATCAATCAAAGGAATGAGGAAGCTATTTTGGAAAAGAAAGGAAAATCGGGAATGACACATTCTATAAATATTATTGACTTGAAATTAAGAGTTTTTCTATCGCTTTTTAAGATACGGCAATGATGAAGAGAACTTTATATTAGTTGGTACCAGTCTTGCTGCACCGATAGTCATAGGAAACTAGGAAAACCACTAAACATTTTTTGCTTAAGCGTAGCGCTAGTCAATCATCAGAAAGACGTTGAATATTTTCGGCGAAATACGAGGAAGTGAAGGGACCGTTGTGTATATTATACAATAGTAACAACTAACAACATGTGATTTTTTTAGCGCGTGCGAGTTACATTACAGGACGAACTCTTAAACCAGACCGGGATCCTTTTTTGATATTATGAATACTCACGGGATTGACCCAAAATTACCAGATCGGAATCAAATCGTCTTAACATCTAAGCCACGGAGATTGCCATAAACGTTTTTTTTTTAACCCAATGGATATCCATACAAAAATATTTTTTCCACACTCTGCCTGTTTTTAGACATTTAAGAAAATCAACTTGTACGGGGTGGGATTGTTTGGGATATATTTTTTAGACTAAATTTAACCACGAAAAAGGTTCGATATTTTTACATTCGTGCGATTGAAATTATTATACGAGTAGTTTCACTTTGAATGGACTATTTTATTATTTAAACGAACTTTTAAAAAAGTACAAAAATAATCTTCAAAAATATGTTTTTAAACTTATGAGGAAACTATGTAATAGATTTACATGAAATAAATATACTACATTAAATAAAGTCAATCAAAATATGATTAGCAGTACAAATGATAGGTAAAGTATCATTCATCTATTAACAAACTTAAGATTTTAAGGAATTTAAGCGTTAATCGATAATTTGGTTCTCATGAAACAAAATATGTAGAACATTAGAAATATGTAATAATAAATGTATCGGTCTGTAAATGTGAAACCGAAATTTGCTCATAGATGGCTCTAGTTCTCTATGTAGTGACTGTCAAACCGCGTCATTGGCGCCTTTTTCTTGTGTTTACATTTGTCAAATACTTTTAACTCACAACAATACAAGTTTAATACAACTATGTTACATAGGTTTTCATAGATTTGAACATGTCTGTTTTTGTGCCTGAAAACTACGATTTGCGGACAGCATTGATTTTCTGTTACCATTAGAAGAAAACTGCTGCAGAATCGCATCGAATGCTTGTCAAAGCTTACGGTGAGCATGCTCTTAGTAAATCACAGTGCTTTGAGTGGTTTAAAAAATTCAATGGCGATTTTGACGTGAGAAACGAGGAACGTGGAAGACCACCGAGAAAGTTTGAAGACGCCGAATTGCATGCATTGTTGGATGAGAATGACGCTCAAATGCAACAACAACTCGCGGATTAATTAAATGTGACACGAGAAGCCGTCTACATACGTTTGAAAGCCATGGGAAAGATCCAGAAGGTGGGAAAATGGGTTCCACATGAACTAAATGAAAGACAGCAGGCAAACCGAAAAACCATTTGCGAAATGCTGCTCGCCAGGTACAAAAGAAAATCATTTATCCATCGAATTGTGACTGGCGATGAAAAATGGATATATTTCGAGAATCCTTAGCGTAAAAGATCATGGGTAACTCCAAGCAAACCAGCGACATCGACTGCAAGGCTAAATCGCTATGGACGGAAGACAATGCTCTGTGTTTGGTGGGATCAGAATGGTGTTATATATTATGAGCTGCTAAAACCTGGCGAAACCGTTAATACTAAACCATACCGACAACAAATGATGGATTTGAACCAAACATTGCGTGAAAAACGACCAGAATATCAAAAGAGGCAACAAAATTGTTTCATGATAATGCACCATCGCACACAGCAAAACCGGTCAAGGAAACGATTGAGGCGTTTAGTTGGCAAGTACTTTCGCATGCGGCTTACTTACCAGACTTCGCTCCATCCGTTTACTACTTCTTTGCATCGATGGGACACGCACTTGCTGAGCAGCGCTTCTCTTCTTACGAAAATGTACGAAAATGGCTCGATGATTGATTTGCCTCAAAAGAGCAACAGTTTTTTTGGCGTGGCATCCACAAATAGCCCGAGAGATGAGAAAAATGTGTAGCTAGCGATGGGCAATACTTTGAATAAAATATTTTTTACCATTTTCATACAATAAATGTGTTTTTTCCATAAAAAAAATTCCGGTTTCATATTTACGGACCTGGATTTATTTGTAAAATATAAGTTAAAAACTTAAATTGTTTAAATATTGTATATATCATTGTCACTTTAGGTGTAGGCAGAGAGGATTGATATCCATGCACACATATCTTGCCTCATACATATTCATACATCTCGTTATGCATGCTCTTTTGTTCCGTATACTTCTTACCTTGCTCATGATTAAGATTTCTCCAACTGTCTTCTCTTACTCATTTCTTGCTATACAAACGTAAACCATTCACTTCTTATCGTCTTAATGTCACCAAACAAGTTTCATATTTCTGTCTTAATTTTGCATATAATATCCGTCTTAAACAAACAATTATTCTTTAACCAATCATTCCTTCCTTAATCAAACATTGTAATACCAGACATTCTACGGAAATCACGCAATCTATAGCATGTATTTTGCTCCTATCGCCCCCCTTTGAATCTAAGGTCTTCTTTGCATACATCAAGGTTCCTACTAGCACACCATTGTACTCAAATTTTTTTTTTATTTACACCATCCTGTATTTTATAGTATCGATCGTAAGATTTAGTTGCATTTTAGGTATGTATTGTAAGAAGAAATTAAATTAAGTTTCCTTAATTTGATTTAATATGGGATACTATATATTTACTCGCATTTTACAAAATAATCAAATTGCTTTGGTATTAAACTATTTGCCCGTTTTTTTGGGTGATATATGTAGAACCTGTGAGCCTGCTTCATAATTCAATCTGTTCACTACTTAACTTTACAAAAATGATTAAATTATTGACTGAGAATATTATACAACTGTGGTTTAAAAAACACACGTTTTATTTTCAAGTAATTTCTACATTTAATCTGTTTTTTTTTTTATTATCAGTTGATTGAAACAAATAATTCAAAAATGTTAACATTTACTACACAAAGTACTTTGCTTTTTGAATGCTTACAAATAAACAAGAAAATGCAATTTCAAAAGGAAAACAAAGTCGGGTCTTGGGTGAAACTTTTTTCCCGGAAGATAGAGGCGAGATATTTCCCTCAGGATTTGCTATGATTTTCCTGTTTCTAACATATTCATAATTCAGGGTTCCGCCCCATCGAATAATACATGCCTTTGAATTGTTAAAGAACCGAAATTTCCTGCCATGACCAAGTTTTATGCAATTATAGATTTTTTCCGTCATATAAAGATATTTTATCCCGAGATGATTATTGAACACTTTCATGAAAGATTTTTTCTAATTCAACTATTCGGCTCAAATTTAATAATCTTTCCTGGGATTTTTTTCTTCAATTTATTCATATAACATTACGGAAAAATGAAAATCATATTTCCATAATGATGTTATCTTATCGAATTTCCAAAATATGTCTAAAATGTTTCAAGAACATAGTTATTATATTTTTTACATTAACTTTACTTTCTTTTTTATATTTTTTACATTCACTTTTTATATTTTTTACATTTACTTTACTTTCAAGAGACTCCTTAAGAAGAATTTATTTTAAAGATGCTACGATTCAGGTGTGTCAAACGACATCATAGCCATTAATTTATCTTTATATTTTGTACGCCTTTTTTTCAAATCAGGTTCCAAGAGAGTTGAAACTGAAATCAAATGAAAAAATACAAAAATCGACGAGACAATCTTATTACCAGTGATATAAATTCGTGAAGTCAGGAATGGATATAACATGTAAGGAGACCTTAGTCGACACGGTCAATAAAAATCATAACGCAATCCCAAAAATACGAAAGCAGGCTATTGAGCAGACCAAGACTGAGGCTTTTAGATAATACGCAGCAGGATCTTAGGAGGCTGGGAGTCGAGGGACACTGGGAGGAGACATTGAATGATCGATCGACGTTATGAGTTATATATGTGGCTATATGAAGTAGTGAGGTATTATTTTTCATATCCTGATAACTAACTATTTAAACATTGTATTAAATTTTGGTCTGTGTATAAAATGGGCTAAAGTCAATAGTGTGTAAGCTAGTCGTAAACATTGAGGCGTACCGGGTTCTATTATAGATCCTGGACTGTTATCACGTTAATAACTGTTTTCATGTTTCAGAAGTTTAATAAAAATAATAATAAAAGGGCAATTTATATACACTGTTAAGGAGCAGACTCTGCTCAAGCACACTATAATTCGAGATTCGAACGTTTAGAGAGCAGACTCTGCTCAAGCGCACTATAACTCGAGATTCGAACGTTTAGAGAGCAGACTCTGCTCAAGCGCACCATAACTCGAGATTCGAACGTTTAGCGAGCAGACTCTGCTCAAGGGCACTATAACTCGAGATTCGAACGTTTAGAGAGCAGACTCTGCTCAAGCGCACTATAACTCGAGATTCGAACGTTTAGAGAGCAGACTCTGCTCAAGCACACTATAACTCGAGATTCGAACGTTTAGAGAGCAGACTCTGCTCAAGCGCACTATAACTCGAGATTCGAACGTTTAGAGAGCAGACTCTGCTGAAGCGCACTTTAACTCGAGATTCGAACGTTTAGAGAGCAGACTCTGCTCAAGTGCACCATAACTCGAGATTCGAACGTTTAGAGAGCAGACTCTGCTCAAGCACACTATAACTCGAGATTCGAACGTTTAGAGAGCAGACTCTGCTCAAGCGCACTATAACTCGAGATTCGAACGTTTAGAGAGCAGACTCTGCTCAAGCGCACTAAAACTCGAGATTCGAACGTTTAGAGAGTAGAATCTGCTCAAGCGCACTATAACTCAAGATTTGAACGTACTATGATTGCATATTAAAACTATGACAAAATAAATGTACATAAGTTATGTATAAGGATAGGAAGGTAGTAGCTACGGCAATTAGATTGGGTACTTCGCCATATCTGCATATGTTTAAAAAAAACATGGTTTCTAAGAAAACCACAGAAAACTTTCCGAGGAGGACGACCTACAAAGAAACTTTAGTAGATCTTTCGATATGTGATACAACCATATTCAGTTTTAGTGCTCGTGTGTGTTGTTCATGTACAATCATAAATATTGATAAAACCTCCCAAAAAGGGTTGTCTACAAATCTACACGCCACTCGCATATCTAACAGCAAGAGGTAGATAATTCCACGCCACAGAACCAGCAATGGCAAAAACTGTATCATAAACCCCCCCTCCCCCCTCCCCCTATTGGATCGATTTGGAAAATTTAATTTATTCGATGAAAAAGTGTTCAACCTCCAAGATCTACTACCTTTACCAAAGGAACATCTCACAGACACAGATTCAGAAGATATAATAGAGACATCCCATTAACGAACTTGAATACAAAAATACTATGTTCGTGACAATTTAGCCATTGTAGACTTTTTAAAAGGGAACTAATATGACTTTGTTTATGGCTACCATATATAAGTCTAGCAGCTGCATTTAAAACAGACTAGGGTCTTAAAATTGGCGAATCTTGCAAACCTAAATAAATACAATTACAATAATGCAGACGCGAGACAACAAATGAATAATCATGTAACAAAATTCCAAGAATGCTTTTTTGTAGTTTTTGTCAAATATTATAAATGCGCTATGTAAATAAAAGTTATTCTACCGACCCTTTCAATATAAAGAAACTAAAATGAGGATTTATATTTAAAGTCGACAGAAGCATAAATGAAGCTCTCAACCTACTTAGTATACTACAAATATTATTTGGAAAGCCGTTATGAGCAGAGCTGCATAAAGTTTCATGTAAATCCAGTGGTTCCCAAGAAAACATTTAAAGAGACTTTAGGTATGCTGAAAATTACACGTCAAATGGAAAACATAATATGGCAGCAAACGGTATGAACAAACGATTTCGGAGCAGACGCGGATAATCCATTTCGATGTTTTTGTAAGTCCACAGTGAATTTACAGAAAAGTCAAAATGGATTCAGATGATTTTATGGAAAAGGAAAATAATCTCCTTTTTAGAGTTATATTTTCCGCGCCCAATTAGGATACAAAATCTGTTGATGAGAGTTGAGACACTCTTGAGAGTTTACAGACTTTCTCACCTATTTTGGAAGTTAATTAAAATTTAGCACAAGAACTTAATTTTCGTAACGCTTCAAAAAGGAGAACGCCTGTCGTTCATGTTATCGTTTAATCTGACAGATTATATTTAATAAACTAGAAAATTATCATCGTTTAATGGATCCTTTGATATAAAAATGACAAAATAGTTCATAAAAAGGTAAACATAGGTAGCTTTCATACACAATTAGTTCGCTTTGTAGAACTTAACCCTGTATGGGTAATCAAATATTAAATTTAAGAGTTGTCGTTGTTTTTTTCCCATCATCATCATCATTACTGAGGATCGAGATCTATGGGATGTTGGTGATATCATACACGTTGCGACAATACGGCTACACTCCTCTCAGTGATTTGCTATTTGCATGGCAGTATACAGGCTTCCTCCGATAAATTCCTTCACCTGATCATTCCATCTTGCTGATGATCTGCCTTTGCCTCTCCTTTCTGGCACACTTCCTGTAACTATTCATTTCTCCAAGTTATCTGGTTCATATCTGGAAATGTGCCCGAAAAAAATATTCAGAATGCACTGAAAGCATATTAAGGGCAGTCGTAGCGTCAGTTTTTAACACCTAGATTAAGGAGACGTTTCTTATTTTGGCGTTCCACAGCATCCTCAGCATCTGACGTCAACACATCATCTCATATCGAGCTTTGCTCATTATGTTATTTAAATAATTATTTACACAAAAAATATTTGTTTCGTTGTAAAATAAGATTGTAGAATTTTTTAATAAATCTACGAAAATTGTAAAATCTTTTCATCAACACAGAATTTAAAATTGAGAAATTAAATAAATAATAAATAAAATTCGTCATATTTTCTTTACATTGCAATATTTCATTTGAATAATTATCTTAGTCAAACCGTTCAAATAGATTAGTTGAAATAATCACCAGCATCTTACGAAATGCTTCTCCTAATTAAGTGTTTATGCTTAAGATGTTCTCTCAAAACTTACCGAGATTCTATCACATCTAAAAGTTTCGAGGTCGCAATTTAGCATTTAATACTAAGCCACGAAATTGTACGACATTGTTCTACAAATCAGTTTGACCACGATGAATAGATTCGGTCGACACAAATGCAAATCAATTTCAGATACTGAATGAAATCGTTTGTTTGGGAGCGAATACAGCGAGATGTCTACTTGAAATCTAAATCAAATACGATCGAAACTAGACACAGAGCAACAAGAGTAAAAATATAATAATATAAACTGTTTGATCCTTCATTATGGCAAATACAACTTTGTTAGAAGGTTCTGTAGTTTACTATATTTGTGGACAATCAAATCCCGAATGGTATAGCGGGGAATTATTTAGGAAATGCTAACATCAACATGTTTAGTCAAAGTGAATACAGTGAAGCTCTCCCGGAGCCACTGGCCGTCTGTGATATTGTATCCTCATTCTATAGAAATCCCTAATGAACTATCAGTCTGAATGTAAATATAATTGGTTAAAATAATGAGATCCCATCACTGTCAACATATCTCTCCATCATTATTTCAGTCAACACTAACTTCTTATGAAATTAATAGAATGCTAAATTCACCAAAATATGTAGGTTTATTCTGCACATTTTTGTATTCAAATATACGAGTATAACAACATTATGTTACAATATATACCTGAAATTTAGAAATGGACCTATTATCCTGTTATATGAATATCGCGCCGATTCAATATCGCGTTGAAAGGCATTCATTTTGATTTTCAAAGTGATATAAAATGCTTAGCTAAGTGTATTTTTTTTAAATAATAGAATGATTATTTCTTCCTCTTTTATGTTGAATTTTCACTGATGATTATGAATATTGACAAAATGACATGTACATAATCAGGCCATATGCGTTGACCAGAAATATTGTATATTATATTAATGCATTTATAATTCGAAAAAAATAGAACATTACCAAATTTAAAAGTCCTAAAGGTTTTTTTTAAATACTACTCTCTTCATTTGCAAAATGTATTTCTCCAGAACACCTATTTTCTGATCCTTCCTATGTTCCTTTTCCTTTCCTAGTCTTACATTTGACAATATTTTGCATCTCTGTTTTGTTTACTGAGAAAACTAAAAAGAGCCGAATAAATGCTGTAGAAATGCGTGCATTTAATGTGACAACGCATGATAGAACACATGAGGTGACAACGCATGATAGAACACATGAGGTGACAACGCATGATATAATACATGAGGTGGCAACGCATGATAGAACACATGGGGTGACAACGCATGATATAACATATGAGGTGACAACGCATGATAGTATACAAAAAAAGGGATAAATGTGAACTTAAGACGAATGTGTTGGGAATGATAAAGAAGAGTACTCTGAGATGGTTTGGGGACTCGGACTGAAGTAATGAAGAAAGACTAACAAAACAACTATATAGGGTTATTTTGAGAAGGCGTGGAAGAGGATGACCAAGGAAAGTATGGTTGGATCAGATGTATGATATTTTGATAGAAGAAAACGTAAAAAGTAAGATAAATCGTAGGAGCTGTATAAGGTGTATGAATGTTGAAGAGGCGAAAATCTAAGGATCTCTCCTCTTTGCCCCCTCCGACAGGGAAACGTTGTAATAATATTATATTTGTATAAGTTTGTTTAAGTTTTTTTTTTTCAAAAATGTTATCCTTTATCCGATATTAAATTGCTTAACTCCTTTTGGGTTGATTGGGGGAGATTTCCGTATGACAATGTTCTCGTTATATTTATAATTAACAATACAGTGTCTAAATAAATAAATATTATCTTTTAAATAGTCAATTATTAAAACGCAAATACACACTACCAAACTCGAAATTTTAAGGAAGGCAAAATAGAAAGAATGTTTTTTATGTGGCAAAAAGCAGTGTCATATCATAGACCAAATACTCAATCGAAATCGAGTGATTTGGAAAATTCTTATCGATTACTTTACTTGGGTGCAATTTTTTACTTTGTTTATTTCAATACATTTAAATTCCATAAATTATCTTTTACCTAAATAAAGCGAATGTTTACAGATTTATCTGATAATAAAGCAATTCAATAAATGAATTGTGCAATTCAATAAAAGACAAGTTTAACGCAGAAATTTTCCTTTTCAAATTATTTTATTTCTTTTACTTTCCCAACCATCATATTGGATAATACGAGTCTTATATTTGTTAAAATCTTTATGTCATATTGTTTCAGTAAGCCTTTTCTTTGTCTCATGCTTACGCAAATTGCTAAATATTGGTTCATGATACCTGACTGGAAATCGGAAATGGAATTACTAAAACAGGGAGTTATGGTGGGCATTGAGGGGATCCTTTGTTTAACATTGTGCTGTAACCGAACAACAAAGACATAAATATTAAAAAAAGATGAATGATTTATCTTCGACTTAAGTTATAAAAGGTTAACAAAAAAAGGCTTTATTTAAAACATATTTTTTACAGGTTCATTAAAATATTAAGGGAAAGTAAATGCGCTATATGGGTGAAATAATAAAGATAGGAGTTTGTTGAGGAATTTTGTAATTTAGTTAGTATTTTCACAGATGAAGAGAGTTACGAGAGATATCGAACGGCGTGTTGCGATAGGAAACAAAGTCAATGGGGCCCTAAAATATCAAAATATCAAAGGTTCCTTTAACTGTCCCGCGATTCTAGAAGCACTAAGTTTATATGTACCCAATAAATATAGCCGTGCAAAGAATCACCCTCTGTTCTACATACCAACTTACAGGACGAATATCATGGCTTAACACTCAGTCACAAGTGGTATAGAGATATTGAACCAACTGAATGACACGTTTGATATATTCTCGGTACCGTCTAGCAGTATGAGAAAATCCTGGCTGATATTATTCCTAACGAACAAGCTAACGCTAGAAGCAGACCCTCTTTGTGTAACAGGAGAAATCCGTGCAAAGTGGATTAAAAAAAAAACAAACCGACCAATATCAATATTTGCTAAGATGATAATCCAAAACAGTTCTTTAGTATCAACTTTGATTTACAGGAGGGGGGGGAGAGATACATGGGGGGGGGGGGAGAGAGAGAATTTATTATAGAATATGGAATGAATGCAAACTTAAGGTGTTGAGTAAGATGAAAAAATGCATTCTGAGATGGTTTGGGCATGTAGATCTGATCTGAGATAGATTGGACTTGTAGAGGTGGTCTGTTTTCTATGCCTACCCCGGAAAAAATGGTATGTACGAGTAGGTATGTTCTAAAAACCTTATCTTGTAATCAAAGGTACAAAAATTACACTTTTATATCTTCTCAATATAAAATAATTGACTATAAAACCACAGCAATAATGCAAATACACATGTAAGGAAGAAAAATAATTTTCTAGTATAGAAACGCTTAATACGAGTATTATGAGATTTTTTCCGTCATTGGTTTCACTATTAAACCTTATTTATCTTGATTTATGTTATACTGAACCGTATTTAATATCTTGAACATAAACTTTAAAACCGCTATTTATCAATAAAAAAACTATGTGATATGTTAATCTGCCAAACAAAATGCAGTAGCAGATTTAACCTGCCGTTAATCTTGAGTATTTAAATACTTAGTATGGAATCTTCTGTTATGATATGCCAAGACTGTATTTTCTATGATGTTATAGATATAACTCATTCGTCATCTATCATACTCATAAAATGTTCACTTTTCGGTAGAGACATAAAAAACAGTATTGGGGATAAACACTGTTTTCCCCGCTTTGAGGATATATTGAAATTATTGGTAGGCTGGTTTTTATAGTACTATAACCTTCAATATTACTGTCTTTTGAAGCTTAATGTTAGTAATATTGAAACTGGTCGAACCGGACCTATCCTCTAAGTGGAAAAATAGTGTTTATATTTATAATTGTTTTATCAAGAACAACAAAGGTTAATTGATAACGTACAAATATCGGAACGTATGCGGATTACTGTATGCAGATGACATGATAGTGTTGGCGGAGAGTGAAAATGAATTGCAGAGTTTGTAACGCAAATTGTATGAGTGATGCAAAAAGAATGATCTGAAAATGAAATCCCAAGTTATAGTGATAGAAAAATGTGAAAGGAAAAGTAAATGCCATATATATGTGTGAATAATGAAAGATTGGAGTAAGTTGAGGAATTTCGCTATTTGAGTAGTATGTTTTCAGATGATGGAAGAGTAAAGAGGGATATCGAACGGCGTGTAGCGATACGAAATAAAGTAAATGGGCCACTAAAACATATATGCTCGAATCGGATCACACAAAAATCTGGTAAGATGATGGTCCACAATACTATTTTGGTGCCAACGTTAATTTATGTGAGTGATACGTGGACGTGGAAAAAATATGGGAGTCGAATAAACTCTGTAGAAATGTAAGCATTGAGAAAATAATACATGGAGTGACAATGTTTTACAGAATATGGAATAAATTTGTGAGGGATGAATGTGAACTTAAGGCTGATGTGTTAAGATTAAGAAGAGCACGCTGAGATGGTTCGGACATGTGGAACGAATGAAGGAATAAATACTAAAAAAAAATAGGTATATAGTGCAGATGTTAGTGGAAGGTGTGTGGAAGGTAGACGAAAGAAAGTATGGCTGAATTGAATAAGGGATATTCTGAAAGAAGGAAACGTAGTAAGTCAAAGAAGTCGTAGAAGTTATATGGATATGTATAGAGATAGAAAAATCTACCGCTCTGTCCTCTCTGCCTACCGCGACAGGGAGATGAGGGGATGGTGGGATTGTATGTATGTAGTTTTATTCACAAGAAGCTTAAAAATGATTCATAATCAAGAAAGACTTCCATTAAAATATCATTATTTCGTTATCTTTAAATCATATGAGTTGTATGAGAACGTGTATAGATGTAGACAAGGCGAAGGATGTATATCAAAATAGGAAAGTCTGGCACTCTTTCCCCTCTGCCTACCCCGACAAGGAAATATCGTGATAGTATGTATGTTAAACTATTTAAGGGAGTATTCTAGTCTAGAAATTTGATTTTTTTTTTGCATATTTTTAAAGTTTAGACCTTTAAAAACATGTTCTCTAAAGAAATTTTTTAAATCCTTAAAATTTACGAAGTTATAGGTATAAATGAGGCAGCAATTACGCCGCGCACGACTCAGAAAATAATCTCAAAACTTTAAACGCGTTTTTCTCGTAACAATTTTTTTCAACCTGGTCGACATAAAATCTCATGTTTTATCCAACCGATTGCCTTCAAATTTGATATGAAACTTAAATAAATGTTTTTATATCGTCCCTATCTAGGAAAATTCAAAACTATAATATTTTTTTACTATTTAAAAAAAAATAACATATTTAAAAAAACGGAAATTTTTTTCAGACAGCCACCACTTTACGATTTTTTTCTTTGGTACCTACTATACTATAACAACATATTTTTTTATTAAGAAACTGTGTATGATTATTATTTCAAATTTACGAAAAGGATTCAATCATGTCGACCATCTTACCCCCTTTTTTTTACAAGATATATAACAGCTGATAACGTTTTTTTTTTCAAAAATTTGTTTGTACATTCTTAAATCATTAATAAACAAACTGTAAAAAATGTTTTTAGTTTTTTTTATTAAGTCTTAAAAAAACGCCCAAAATTCCCCGCTCTAGAGTAGAATACCCCTTTAAGTTTTTTGTAGTTCGCGTGACAGACATTGAGCATCTTTGATGTAATCGATGGCTCTTTAGTTACGTGGAATGGTTTGTTGTTTTGATTGTCAGCTTACATAATTTCTTGGCAGGTAAGGGATACTGAACATTGATTATTTACCTGACCTGTATTTACGTCTAAGAGAGAATCGAAAAAAAATATAAAATTACCTAGAATATCCTTTCGTCCCGATTTTCCTTTGTTTACTTCCCTTATGCTTGAAAAGATTTCTTTTGTCTAGATCTATCATTATTGTTCAGTGATTGATATTTGATTTGTTTTTTTTACTAGAATTTAAAGGAGTATTTTTAGTATTATCGGCCAAGATGTGCTGGTTGCTTGGTAGAAATTTTGGAATAGCAATAAACCTGCTAGATGTACCATGTATAACAATGTACACAAAAGAACGAAAAAATAAAATAACTATTGTTTTTATTTCGCAATAGTTTTAAACAATGTGGACATTGTTTTGAACCTATTAAATAGTATATTTTATATTGGTTAATATAAACCAATATTTTTAAGGTTTTTTTTTTCACAGCACTAATATAATTTTGATAGAAATTCATTCACTTTTAATTTTTACTATTCTCAATATATAATCCTATGTTTACATCGTTTTAATGGAAAGACGAACGAGTGCGGATATCTAATAATATTAAAAATCTTCCATTTAATGGATTTTGATAACTTCACTATACAAGGCTTATTCACTATAATATACTTCACTATACAAAGCTTGTGACCAATTGATCTCATTCCTTAATTACAAATTTCATACATCGTAAATTTCAGAGGTTTTCTTTATGGATATATTTATAATTTATATATACGAGTTATAACTGCTGCCGCGGGGATAACTCAGTATGTCTCACATTTGTCGTATTATTTAATTATCCCTGACCGGAGGCAATTAGAGGAAAAGGGTTATACTGTATTATTTTAAGTATATTTGTTAAATGTTAACGAATTTTGAAATATTCGGTAAGTTCTCTAGAATTTTTTAAGAAAGCATATTTTTATAAACCTGTAATATATGTATGGTAGGTAGAAAGCATGTACTCGTACGTCCTCATTTCTGCTATTTTTTTCACGAGTCAAGTTAAAGTTTACATATGTATAATTTTAATTGATTTTGATTGGTCGAAAACGACCGCATACTCGACTAAATAAATAAAGAGTGTGGCACTTTCTGAATTTTAGAATATATCTTTTTTTTACTCTCCGAATTCCCAATGTATAAATCTATATTAAATATGATTTTTTTTCGTTAAATAATGCAGAAACTAAAAATAGCCCAATTAAATAATATAACTGAAAGAAAAGCGAAAGCGGTTTTTTAAATAGGCAATCCACCTAAACCAGGATGATTTGTGCCACCAAATTAAAGTCATTTTACAATTATATGAGTCAATATAATAAAACTTATTTTTTTAAATGACAATTCTAGATAATTTAAAATTTCAACTGATTTAGACTCAAAAATTGAACAATCGATTTATAAGTGGAAAAATTCCACGAAGAAAGAAGAAACGCGACATTCATTGGACGTGGTAAAGGTATGGCTTTTAGTAAATC
Organism: Odontocerum albicorne; assembly: GCA_949825065.1. NCBI lineage: Eukaryota > Metazoa > Arthropoda > Insecta > Trichoptera > Odontoceridae > Odontocerum > Odontocerum albicorne. Next base: position 20,470,096 of record OX463845.1, read on the forward strand.
AAATCTGTCTCACAAAGAACAACCGAAAAATACATGGTATATAGTTTCATCATCCAGACCACACTCGCAGCCGGAATCCTCCACAATACCCATTCTGTTCAGGTGACTAGCCACCCATGCAGTGGCCCGTCCGCAAACGACAGAAGACAGACACTTCCATTTTGTTCATTCTTATTATACGAGTATGTAACCATGGTTTCTAAGGGATATATTGTTGGATTGATTTATATCTAAAACCCTTATTTACACAAATTATATCCAAATCCAACGTCCATCGGTGTCAATTATCATGTTTATTTTATTTAAAAGATCAGTTACTGGCTGTGAGAAATAAGATAGGGGCCAACCGGTAGAATATGCTTCATTTGACAAAGAATCAATTCATTAATTATCAGTGACACCAATATGTGAACAAAATAGTAATTATTTATACAGACTAAAAATGCTATAAAGCGTACCGCTACTGCCATCTGGCGTCGAATGGTCACATATCAAATTCGAAAATTTTTTTACTTTGATTTTTAATAATATTTTTTTACTTTGATTTTTAAACTACGACTAAATATTCAATTTATGTTAATTTAATCGTGAAAAGTGTTTTTATAATACTCATAGCCAATGGTTGTCAACTTATAATCTAATTTTATTAAGGAAATGTAGCCAAGTCTATGTATAATAAGTCTAATGTTACAACATGGGTATTGATTATTTCTATATATATTTTTTGATTATTTCACCACCAAAAAGGGTATTTTAATGAAAGAAAATTTACATAAAATTAGGCAGATTGATGAATCAGTTTCTGACGATTGATGAACCAAATATCTAATATAAATGCTTAGAAACCGAATTAAAAACGGTACTTCTCGCACTACACGTTCCCTTAATTAATTTTATATTTTGTGGAGAAAATAAAAATAGAGATTTAACAATTATAAATTAATATAAAAGCCTCCAAAACCTTTCCCTCCAAGAATATTTATTTTATTCTAAAAAACTCATCGTAGGAAAATAATAAAAATTACAAAATGGGTGCTTTTTAAACAATATTGGAGTTTAAATAACAATATTGTTCAAGTGGCAGAGTAAATGAATTCTCCGTATATCCGCACAATAGCAGGCTGATGATAGATTGAAACACGTCAAATTCATATTTGCGTTCAAAATACGTGTGAAATTTTATCAGAAGCGTATTTATTTCAACTATTTATGTAAATAAAATTTGATAATTTACTTTATTTTTCCACTCTCACAGAATTACATTAATCTCCGCGACAAATATTCCTAGTCATAATGTAAGACAGTGCATTGAAATTTTCCGTAAGTTGCGATAAGAGACCCTCTGCATTAGGTAATATTTTTATCAAAATCTCAAAGTAAAATGTTGATTTTATAAATATTGATAGAAGGAACGTTTAAAAAGTAGTGACATTAATAATACTTTAGTTATATTAACTTAGAAGTAACATCAGAATATTTTTTTTAATATTATAATGTCATTTAAAATATAGTCGAAAAGCATTAATTCTCAATAGCTGCAAAAATAAAGGTTTATGATGGTTTAAAAAATCCATATCATAACCCCCGGGATTGGAACATGAAAATCTAGAATACTTTCATAAAATCCTACTTGACATCATACGCCGAAAATCTATCGGCAATACAGATTTTGTTTTTTTTTTTATTTTTAAATTTACGTTTTTTTGGCGATGGATTCATTTTATCTCATACTCATAAACAATGATTTATAAACACCGGGTACAAGTCACATCTTTGTAAAAAAAATGTAACTCAGTTTATTATAACCACTAATAAATCAAGAGGTTTTATTAATTTTTAATTAATTGATTCTCATAAACGTCTTCTTACTCGTGTATTTATGTTTTTTATTACCTTATATCTAAGAATGCGTGTTATTCTAGAGTTTACCATTATTTGCACACGTGCTCGCGATTATTTTTTTTATTGTATTGCTCATGTATAATGTCTCCCATTTCACAAAATCTCAGTTGCTGGTATATATTATTCGATTTGAAAAAAATAAGTTCTTCTCTATACAAGTTGTTTAATATCTCACTGAGTGGTTAAATTATTCATAAGGATGTGTCATGTCGCCCTAGTTGTTTAATATTTACATGGATTCATGTGTGAAGGAACTACAGAGGTCAAAGGGTGGCATATAAATGTCAAATGGGAATGTGTGCGTTTTGCTGTATGCTAATGATATAGTAGTAAGCGGAAAACGAAGATGAATTACAGTCTGATAAGTTAATTTTATGAGAGATAATTTACTACCGAATATGGAATGAACTGATGAGGAATAAATGTAAAATGAAGGCGGATGTGTTAAGTAAGATGAAGAGGATCACTCTGAAATGGTTTGAGTACGTGGAACGAATGAATGAAGAAAGACTAACAAAATAAATATACAATGAAAATGTGAGTGGAAGGCGTGGTAGAGGAAGACCAAAAAAAGTATATCTGGGTCAAGTGAATGATATTTTTAAAAGAAGGAAAGTAAGAAATATGAGAAACTGTAGGAACAATGTGGTAAGGTGTGTGTTTATTTAAATATGTGTATCGAGATAAGAAACTATGGTGCTTTATCCCCGCTGCCTGCCCCAACAGGGAACCGGTGTGATGGAAAGTATGTGCTCCATACAAAATGAAAATTTACTATCATCTTTAAGAAGCTATTATTTTAATTTTATATATCTGACTTATAAAAGTTTAAATCTGAATCCTCCATTTTGTAAATTAAGAAACGTTTCAAGAAAGATAAAAATAAAAAAACATTTTGTGTGACATAAAATCTTTTTCCGCTCTTATGCTATCTTTTCATTTGACTGTCATCAGAATGCACGTAGCTTAATGCACGCTACGAATCCGCGCCTGCTCAAAAAGTATGACACAGCACTGTGTGATCCATACCGATTCGTGAACAATTCATGTAACGTCGTGCATGTCTCCGAGTATCGCGGATCGTGGAAACAGGGCCGGAATTCCCTTATGCGCAATGTATACATCTCAGAAAAGCAGTTTATTTGAATAGGCGCCCCCATATTGTACCAGACCCATACCCGCCAGGTTGTACTGTATAAAACTAGAGTGTATTACAATACATATTTTGTAAGTATTCAAAATTTATAAGTCTCTTAATAGCAGTTCGAAAAGTCCATTTTCTAGAAGAATGTTGACATTTTCACGAAGATTTCTTGAAAAAAAAACTGGATTTCAAAGCGTGCTGAATGAGATTGAGAGAACTAATGGTTTATTTAGTGTCTTATTTTAAGCTACTAAAGTCATGTTCAATAGTTTTCCGTAAGACTGTAATTATCTATATCTAATTCCATCATCCTTAGATAGTCGTGACCTCATCCTAGTCACCTGGTCCTGACTCCTTTATTCAAGATTTATTTTATTCACAGCTGGGGATCTCTGTGACAACTCAGGAATTTCGGGTTTGACACCACCAAAAAAAGGGCCTAATATAGTTAAATATTTGTACCTCGTTCGTGCGGATATATTTACTCGTACGTGCGGATGTACTTACTCGTGCGTGCGGATATACACTTACCTACTTCAGAGGTGTTAAACACTAAGGCTTGATTAATTTTGCCAAATATGGACTAAATTCACATTGTTGTTTCATTACATCATTCTTCAACATACTAGCATAGACGAACTCCGTTGCCTAGTTGGTAAGAAACCAACTTCCAACCCGGCGGTTGCATGTTCGATTCCCGTTGATCCCCATTAGAATGTATCAATCTTATTTTCACCTCAGGCCATTTTAGCATCATTCTGGTTTGTAGAATGAGATTGCCACATGGCAATAAACCTGGTAAGTTATAGTGTATATAACGAAAGCGTAATATAATACCGAGTGCCACATAAAAAGAAGAGTACTTTACATATTAATGTCAGCTCCCTTTTTCACGTAATGGACACTCTCCTGCGTTGATCAGCATATTAAGTCTTCAAGTATCAACAAGAATAATTTGATATTGAAGCTTTTTACAATTTCTAATGAATATCAATCGTCTGAACTCCCTTGAGGTGGGCTTATGACTGCGAAACTCCGACAAAGGATTGTTCTTCTTGAGGTTGAATATTAAACAGATTCGAACAAGTCATTTAAGTCATTTAATCATTTAAATTCAAGCAACATATGTCAATGGGAATGAAGAATGACATATAAAGTCGACATAATTCGATTCGCAGCAGGATGAAAATTACCCTAGCGAAAATCTTACTATTTAACGAGTTATTTAATAGTCAGTTTGTGTCAATAGGATATACCAGATTTCATATTTTTGATTCATTCAAATGATTCTGCAGAAGACAACTGGCACATTTCAGCCCTCTCACTAGGCTCTTTGCCTGTTTTGAGACAGCTGACTTACGCCTACGAAGTTCACATATAAACAGACATAAACAAACCAAAAATATCGAACTGTAGCCGCTCATGAGATTTTATAACTATCAACATAAACATGAATTTGTACAATTTCATTGAAATACCCAAATGCTGAGCATATTTGCATCAAACCAGTATGTCGAAATGTTATAAAAAATCACTCAGTTCATTTTTAGATTGTCACTACGCCGCGGTCCAGCAAATATAACATCAAAAAACACAGCAGTTTTTGGCATTTCAAATTATTGTATTACTTCACAATTGAAATTGTTCACACATTTCATAATTATAAAATTACTTATAAATAAATATTAACACTCAAATTTATTTGTTTGCATAGCAACAGTATAAAGTGTGAATCTTTCAAAAATGTTAATCAAATAATTGAGTATTATAAATGATAAAATTATTCATGTTAGAAGAAACAAACATTCTTACTTACTCATAAACTGCTGACTAGTTTAAATATTTATATTTTTCTGCTATACATTATTTAGCATTGTTATTTTATGTCTTATGATCACATTAAAAAATGACAGCTGGCAAATAAAAATTTAAAATAAAATTATTCTAGAAGAATATTCAAGAAAAAGAACTATAACATTAATCAAATAATAACTATTTGAACAAAACTATAACAATACATATGGACGTAACAATAGGTGTTGACATTTCATAAATTTATTTTCTTTTAACATGAAAACAAAACAGTTAATATGATAAGATTTCGCATTTCAGAAGAACAAAAAAATATACCAGCCACCATCGTCACAAAATTATTTACTGTTTATAAATTACCCATCTTTCAATTGACTAGGTTGACATTTAATAATAATAAGATTCAAGGATGATATATACAACCCTTAACATTTTAAACAAATGGGGTTGCCCGTTGACATGCAAAACATTTACAGTCTATTATTGTAGCTTTATACAATGTTAACTTGTTTAAAAACTCTATCTTAATTATTTTAACTATTGCGACATCAAAAGCGTTCCTGAGTTTTTTGTTTACTTCTTTTAATACGAAAAAAATCAATTTTGCGTGGTTTCACATTTAACGTTTTCACTATATGTCGACATCTCAGTCAACTACGCTAATTTAATATCGGCACATTATCACGCCATTTTTTTGAGCGCCCGCGCCAGTAGCAATCGAACCAGAAATTTCCGAACGGAACTCGACCACGGAAGTTATCGAAAAATGATTAAGTTTTTTTTCTTTAAAATTTAAATGAAATTTTTTTACTCGAACTTGAACTCGAACTCCTAGAAACAGCACTGCGTGGAGCTTAAATATTTACATATCGAGACATACAGTCTAAACCGTACATAGAAACATACAGTCTAAATCCATACGATGAGTGTTTCATGCACGGTTCTCTCCAGAATACGTGATTTCCATACATGGCACTCGTACTGTTTGCCATTGATTGAATTTTCTTGTAAAGAAAGCCTGCTTGATTGCGAATCATTTTGGAGGCGAAAGAAAGTAAACAATTTATTTGCGAAGTTAAATATTTGAGCGGGGTTCTTCTCTCATTGGAATGTTTGATCCGTTAAAAATGTATACGTTTATACGTATACTGATTTTTCTTTTAACAATCGTAAAAATAAATCGTTTGGAAAACAACAAAAATGACTAAAAATGTGGTCTAGTTGGTTAAACGCCTGTCTCCTACCGAGCTCGATTCATCATTGTTACTTTTTTTTCTTTTGAAAAGGGATTCAGTCTAGTTTTCACTTAAGGCCTAGATAATATCTCGCCAGGTTGTACATCATGCAACGAAAGTGTAATACAATACAAAGGCATTGCTATATAACAATAAACACATCAGATTATACTGTGTGAAATACAGTACAAAACTAGTGGAAACATTTTCAATTGTATGTTTTGGTCGTATTGAAAAATTCAGCATTTTATTTACTTTTCTAATTATTTTATATTTTAAGGCTACTAATTTATATTATAGTGAAAAGAAAATATAAAGGGCAGACTTATGGGTATACCTCATATTTTTGTCAGAATCATATTGCATTGTATTTATTACTTGGCAGCCTCTGTAGCCTTGTTGGTAAGAGACTTTAATTTCCCCCTAGGGTGTTTGGTTCGATTCTTGATGTTGCCCAAAAGTAAGGATCCCAATTTGGTAACAATACTCTCACGCGTCGAATACGTGTAAGTATGTTGTTGCCTATTCACAAGCAGTAGTGTTACCAACGCGTGCAACGACAAATCGTGATGTATGTACCTACTCCAGTGGCTCTTAACCCGAAGGAATGATTAGTGAGGCTGACGATAAGATTATCTCAGCGCCATGTTTTTCAATATCTCCGAATTACAAATTCGGATATGTTAAACTGTACCATACGAAATAAGTATTACACTTAAATTGTATACAGTCTCAATATTGTCATGTGACAATCTTTTCCAAACAACCATAAAGTTGTTAACGAGGCCTTACCATAAGTGAAAACCAGGGTGCATTCCTTTGTAAAATTAATTGCATTACAACGGGAATCGAACCCGTAAAACTCGGGTTGGAAGACAGACGTCTATACAACTAGACCACGGTGCTTGTATGCACCATATCAATATATGTTTTTCGTATAATTTCGGCGAAACTATTGAAGAAATTAGATTTTTGTTTGTTATTATATATATTTCAGTATATTTTTCATAAAATCCCGAGAAGTGGGATAAAATTATATCAAATCTTCGAAAAAACCGTGGTGTGCTTTTAAATATCTAGCGTTTAAAAAATTAATGGGATGAAAAAACTGAGAATTTTATTGTTTTTTTTATGAAATACTCGTATTAAAGATATGAAGGGAATACATAAGAGCAATAAAGTATACTTTTTCCTTAATTCTCGATCAATTGTTTAAATGATCTTGCCCCACGATCTCGATCAATAATAAAAATATCTTCTAAATTTTACAATGCAATTTTTTCAAGTCCCACTTGGGATAATTAGTACGTAATAGAATAAAATGTCATTGCAATTCTATTTTTATGTAAGTACTGCTACTCAGAAACTCGACACACTAACTTTTTTTTTTATATTTTACAATTAATATTTTATTTAATAATAGTTGTAGTTTTTAAATTAACAAATGTTCTTAAATAACTAAAAAGTGGCAATATTCATCTAGCCTTAATTTACTTCATAAATAAATATAAAACTTTATATTTCGATAATTAGAAATTTCACATATAAATTTCTTAAGAATGAAATTCGACTTTATCCACTGAAATAAACAAAACGAAAAATAATATTTTTTTGAATCATCTCTAATTTGCAAAATGTAGCAGAGCATTGCCATCTAGCGGCACACGCTCGAACGAAGATTACAAAACAGAATATGAATTACCTACATTGCGTTGTATCCCTGCAATATTGAAACTGCACTGAGCAAATAACGTATGCGCCACGGGCTTTGTTTCTACTTTTCTGAACAAAAATCTCACTATTTGAAGAGAAACAGACATTTTATGTGGCGATATTAATTTTTTAATACCTACTAGAACGTTGAATGCAGAGTTTTAATGACTTTTTAGTGAAAACTTTGGTAATATATTTTGGCTTCTAAAAAACCTTGAAAGGAGAATATTAAAATACAAATAAACTGTTTCAAAAAAGATTCGATTAAATACATATTTAAGTATTTATATCCATTATATAAATTAATTCATCTTATTTTTTTTTCAAACAATTATTTTTATTACGTTTTATGTATTCGACACCTTTAAATCTTCTTCACGAGTTTAATAAATATCAATACTTGACCAAGGTTACACGATACATTAAATAAAGCATTATTTAAATACTTTTTTAATAAAAAATATAATATATAAGAATAACAATCCTATGGTAATTTAAAAGCGCCATTAAGAATGGCATATAACCGGAATGATAACGAATTATTTTTGTTTAAAAATGAGGAAGTGTTTTCTTAAAAATCTTCTGTCCAAATTTCATATCTCTTTAGATCTGAATTGATCACTATACTTGGTTTGAGTAGCTAACGGCTTTGACGGACACTGCCAGCCCTCGAGGGACATTAATAACAGTGGTTGCAAGTAAAGGGGGGGGTTCTTTATAAATATCAAAATTGTAATTTGATTTAAGACACCAATTACATTTTTTTTCAATACGATTCATAATCATTAAGAGATTCAGAAATATTGGATATAAAAAAACTGTCAGAAGTAAACAATTTTTACACCATGTATTTCTTTTCGTATTAAATATCATGATTTGATTTTTATAACCAAATTATATTTAAGATAAGTTAAACCTTCTTTCAAATTTACTAAGAAACTAACATATAACATCGAAACTAAAGATTACCTTGAAGTTAATTTAGGTAAGGTTAAGGTTGATATAATTTCTTGTAGCTTAACAGAAAACAGTTCATCATTTATTTATTATTTTTACATGATAAGATGAAATATAAGAGCAAAAACTAGCAATATAAAGATATTTAAAAATCAAAATAAATTAAACCTTATCTTCATCCTCCATAATTTATATGCTTAGATACTGTGGACTTGCTT
>OX463845.1:20479276-20520957 GCA_949825065.1 Odontocerum albicorne
CAAAAAAACTGATTCTTAGATGACCTGCGACTTCATGGTAATTCTATAAATCGATTGCGAATCTTATCAGGGATATTTACATGAGACAACGAAGGTGTTTATACAAAATGTCAAGAAAAAAATATGAAATCTAGTAAATTATAAATTGTAAATTATAATTTGTAAATTTCATTTTATTGGTTGATTCAATCATGAACGGAAGTAATGAAAAGTAGATAGAATGGCAAAAATATTTTTACCACGCCACCGTTATTTTACATTTCTATCTGAAACATTTTTCACACTTTTTTGTGCGATGTATTAATAAATGTTTTTCTTTTTGAAAATTGAGGCCTACAGACTAAAATTTACGACTTTCAAAGCCTTGTATATTTTTATATACAGTATATTTTTGGGTTAAATCAACTCTCAATGTGAAAAGGCATTAAGTCACCGACCGATAATAATTTATGTAAAAAATCTTAAGTCAAGAAAGAAAAAAAAATCTCGCCAATGTATTGTAGAAAATCTAAATTAATCCAGTTTTAGTGAAGTTATACGAAATTGTGATTATTGATAATGAGTTGAAATTCAAACATCACAGTGAAAGCTTTTCCAATTAAAAAATGATATTATAAATAAGTTAAACCCAAACAACCAAAAGTGAAATTCTATGTCAGCCTGTTTTTAATTAGAGCAGAAGCAAAACTGAAATAGCAACGTGTCCACCCTGGACTGAAAGCCTTATTATTCAAATCAGCGCTGTTTTAAGTAAATATAAATATAAAATATTAAAATTTCAATTCAAGCATTGCAAAAATATAAAAAGAATATACAATAAATAATGTCGTATCAATTCGTCAAATGATTTTATTAATAAAACGTACTTCAAAAATATGAATTCTTATTTCCTACCATCGTCTATAAAACTGCTCGTTGGTATGTATTGTATGACGACACAATTGCCTGCTAATCTCCACGAAGACACTTGAAAGAGAGCTGGGATTTCCTGTTTCGAGAGAGGCCTACCTGATAAGAAACAAACCCAAGTTCCGAAAATAAAGAATCGTGTGAAACTTGCAAAGCGTTATATAAAAATAATTCAGTGGAAATATTTTTTAAAAAATCCATTTGTCGATAAATAAAAAACAACACTTTTTATATTGTTGGAAAAGAAACACATTAAATATTTTAAAATTGATAACCATGTCTTCAAAATAGCTCCATCATTTAATTAAAATAGAGCTCTCATATCGGAGACCAACAGCCTAGACTTAGAAAGTTTTGAAAGGATAACGAAAGAAAACGAATCCAAATGTACAGTTCCATTAAACCCATAGTAGTGTTCGTATGTAAAATATGGATCACTAACATTGAGCAGACCATCGCCATCCAAGTCCGCGAAAAAATAATCTTTCGCAGAATATTTAGAAGAATGGAAATTGATGTATCCAATATTCAATATTTACAAGCATTTGAAAATAACCGGAGTGCTGAACGCGAGAAATCTAGAGTGAACAGGTCATGTTACTAGAACAAGTTGTGCAAGAACCATAATGATTGTAATAGATGCCGTACCAACCGGCAGGAGGCCCTTGAGACGCTCTTGCTTAAAATTCAATGGATAGACGGCATCTGACAAGATGCAATAAGTGTAAAGGTCAATGATTTAAGAGAGGTGCCACAGAATATACCCACCTGGAAGGAGATAATGATATCGGCTTAAGAGTTCCATGGTTTGTTGCGCCTACAGAATAAATAAGTTACTAAATGGTGCTACGTAAATATCCTTTAACGGTATTTAAATAATTGTGTGTCATTGTATTACGCTTCAATTGTATATAGTACAACCTGATGGACTTGTTGCCATGTGACAATTTCTTCCAACTCAATCAGAAAGCTATTAAAGAGTTCTGAAGTGAAAATCAGACTGATAATCATATTAAAAAGGTTGGGTACAAACTGGAATCTAGTCTGCAACCTCCGTGTCGAAAGACTAGTGTCTGACTAACTAGGCCACGGAAATCGTCAATACACGATTCGATCTCCGTTGATACAAGATTTAAAAAAATAAAGGTTCCAGTCTTGTAATCATTTTAGGCTCCTATAACATATTTCTAGGTGGTTGGAAAACATTACCATATGGCAATAAATTCACCAGGTTGTACTGTATACAACGAAAGTGCAATATACTCGTAATACAATACAACTGTTTCTTGTATTTTTTCTCATATTCCGTGGTGCCGTCTCATAACGGAGGTGGTCACTATCATTGAAATTTTTATTTTGTTCATTGGAGTCCGGAACAATGCATTTTTTGTCCTGATTAATTTAATTTTTTTCTTAGTTCAAAATAAATCAAACTCAAATAAACTTTTCGAATGAGCTCGCCAGTCAAGGGTTACGTATGACTCACAATTCAAAATGAGGGACTGATTATTTTTTACCAGAAACTATGTTATATATGATATCATATTACCGTTGATAGAAATTTTCCGATATCAAACATTAAATGCTTTGCAAATATTTGCTTGTGTGAATATAAACATTCGTCCGAATTTCCGTAATTTACCTAATTATAAACTGAAAAGCCGTTGATGGAACACAGAAAATTCGACATATTTTTAACAACATAAATATTTTGTACTACAAAATAAAACAAAACATTTTTTATTTCATTCTGGTTTCAATATTGTGGAAAAATATAGAAAAATATTGAATATGTTATTTTTAGGCATGCAAATTAATTTCGTGTCAATACAAAAAATATTGAAATAAAATAAAAGTTTCTTCAGAAAAGACATATAATTTCACTAAATGATTGTATATATGGTTTGACGACCTCGATGGCTTAGTTGATGAAACACTTGTCTTCCAAACAGAGGGTTCGGGTTCGATTCCCGATGGTATCCGAAAAAAAATAAAGTAGGGTCCCTGTTTAATAAAAGAGTTCGTCTAGTAAAAATATGCGCACTCTCCGAAACAAACAGTGTTATTACCTCTTCATGTACAGGGTTGACAACACGTGCAATGACGAACTGCGAGTTCCGTGTCTCCTCCAGTGATTCTAAGCCCAAATAATCAGTTTTTGGGGTCGAAATCAGTATTGTATCCCGGCCACGCTATTCGATGTATCTGAATCACGAATTCGTATTAACTTGTTCTGACCTTTATTAATTAGCTCATCCATATATCGCATTTACTTTTCCTTTCATACTTTTTAATCTCCATAAATTTGGATTCAGATGTATGTCATAGAATTTATTTAATAAAACTCTTCACGTGTGTCATAGAATTTATTTAATAAAATCTGTAACTCATCCATTCTCCACTAATAGTATGTCATATAGCATACATTCCCGTCCCGTATCACATATGGTACATTCCCATCCGACATTTACGAGTATATGTCACCCATTTATTTACCTCTGTAATTCCGTTACACATGAATCTGTAAATATATAATAATATTATTGTATTCTATTGTATTACACTTTCGTTGTATACAGTATAATATGGCCGGAGTGTTGTTTTGTGGCAATCTCTTTCAACCAATTAAAAATATTTTAAAGTTGCCTTAAGTGAAAACTAGACTAGAATCTTAAAAAAAAAACTTGGTTTCTGGGGGATTTGAACAACCTCCGGGCTGGAAGACAGGCGTCTTACCAACTAGGCCACGGAGGTCGCCAAAAGTATATTTTTTATTGTTTTTTTTTATGATTATGTGCAGTATATTGTGGGATGAACGTTTTGGTCTGTCTGAAGTGATGAAGTGGGTTTATTTCGCGTGATGTATTCATATGTAATTGAGTGTCACTGTTTGTCAGGTTGATGAGAATGTGCAACGGGGGTTTATGTAATCAAAAATCGGAAAGAAGTATCGATTATTTTTTTCATGCTATATGTCCTCAGTGAGATACAGGCAAAATCCTAGTTTACTGGGGACACGACAAATGAAAGGCAACAAACCCAGATCCATTAAAATTGTGTGCAAATTAAATTACCTGTTGTTTCTTCGCAAATTATGTATATTTCTTGTCATGTTTAAAATAAATAAATAAAAAAATATATATTTAACAACTATGGTGACATAACTCGTTTTAAGGGCAATTTTAAAAACCCATGAGGATATAAATATATATTTTTTTCAAACGAATTTAACAAAAATGTCATATTTCTCACACTTCGAATGGATGCAGCACATACTGTTTTTTGTACACAGATGTACACGAATTGTATCGGCGTCCTAATAAATAAAATATCTCTATATAATATCATATTCACTCGTGTGGTATTCTTACATATTGAAGAGCGAGACTGGGAGACAACTTTGTATTTAGCTTTAGAAACACTGAAATAGGCACAAAACCATGTAAGCAATACAACCCAGCACATGAGGAGATAACAACACTCTCATACGTCTAAAAGTATTATTATTAGACGAACTGTTTTACCAGACTAAAATCCATTTTTTTAAGAACATTACGTTGACTGAAATTTATGAACTCAATCCATGCGTAATATTATTTAAGTTGGAGATATTGGTTACACTCCTTTCTATCACAAATAACAATATTTCTTCACTCTTCCAGGACTCAGAACATTGACTCCATCGTGCGATGGGCGGACCGCGAGTTGCCCGTGGTGAACACCAGGGGCGACGTCCTCTTCAATTCTTGGGCGGAGCTGTTTGACGGTGCTGGTGGACTGTTCGCGCAGCCTCCTCGCATCTACAGCTTCAGCGGAAAGAACATCATTACTGATATCAGCTGGTATGTAATCGTTTTATATTCTTATTTTGTATCACTTGGACATATGCATTATACACCCAAGCCATCAAACAGTTGACTTATTGATTGAAAATACATCAATCAGATTTAGTTTGTATTCTATCTTTCCTTCCGTTCTCAAAAATCTATTTGAAATTAACTTGTTCTAGCCGACCATAACATAAGTCGTGCGCAAGGGAGTATTTTTTTGGAAAGTAAAAAACGTTAATTTAAAAATAAGGTGAACATGTTATAACAATTTTACCCGTTCCTGAAAGGGGCCGGATCTACGAAAAGCACAAATTATTAATTATCTTGAGAACCCAACTTTTTTAAATATAAAATTACTTCACCTAGAAGAAATGTTTCTTACAACATCTAAAAACGTACGAAAGTGAGTTGAATCTGTTTAGAATATTTATTTGGTCTGGTTACTTATATTACGCGAATTCAACTCCCAAATGCCACTTCATTATCAGTCATACGACTGCCCGAAGGTTTCTCGTACTTTTATATGAGAAATTAATTTTGAGTTGTATATACTCGTACAGTCAAAATATTGACCATTTTATAGATATAAATTAAATATCTTGATCTAAGACAATGCATATACTCGTCTCATATGCTCGTATGTACTATCTTCAGCGTAATATTCAGCAATAAAATCGCTACCATCAACTGATGTGGACTCAGTACTTTCTAGAGAGATATTTTATTCCTTTCCCTCTGACACTGAGGAGTATGCACTAAAAATTTTGAAGACAGATTAATTATGTACTTACATATCTCGAGAGACTGCGCAATAGCGAGACTGTGTTGGATTATTCGGAACACATCTATACTGGAATGTTAAATTAACTCTTGTTAACATTTTGAAAATTCTTTGTATTTTTAACGATTTTTTTCGGTCAGCGAGAATTTGTGTAAAGATAATTTAAGTAATTTTTTTTTTATTTTAGTATGTTTTATCTTCAATAATAATTCAATTATTTAAAGAACCTTAAGCACGAGGATATATGTAAAAGTTTAATCATTATTTAAATAAATAAAACATTAATGAAGATCGATCCTACTATGATATAAAAATCATTAACCAGTATCTAGTTAAATCAATATTTAAAACAAGCATTAATGAAGATCTACCATTAAATAAAAACATTAACCAATATCTAGTTAAATCAATATTTAAAACAATCATTAATGAAGATCTACCATTAAATAAAAAACATTAACCAATATCTAGTTAAATCAATATTTAAAACAAGCATTACTGAAGATCTACCATTAAATAAAAAACGTTAACTAATATCTAGTTAAATCAATATTTAAAACAAGCATTAATGAAGATCTACCATTAAATAAAAAACATTAACCAATATCTAGTTAAATCAATATTTAAAACAAGCATTAATGGAGATCTACCATTAAATAAAAAACATTAACCAATATCTAGTTAAATCAATATTTAAAACAAGCATTAATGAAGATCTACCATTAAATAAAAAACATTAACCAGTATCTACTAGAAAAAAATTACAAATGCTCTGCCAGCACTGAAAAAATGTGGATTGCTATTTTTAAGACACTTATAAACGTTTTTGAGATAAAAACAATAGTTAATAAAGTTTTAACTATGTCGAACATCTATCAAGTAATGCCTTCGTAGAACTCATTTTTCTATTAGGGAATGAGTTTGGAATCATTAAAATAAAATGTGTGTGAACTTGGTAAAAACAGAACTTGGTATTCGAGTCAATTTTGATATGGACTGTGAAACATTTTACTCATATTTAAAAGTCGCGAAACAGAAGTCTTTAGTATAAATTACACAAAGTAAAAAGAAATATAATTATCAAAAATAAAAGTAATTTATTTATTTTTCAAAGTGTTTTTTTTTTATGTTTATTGGCACTATCAGACTTAATGTGTTATATATAATTATTTACTCGAAAATATAATATAATTTTATATTATATTTTTTTTTGTCTCCGGGTTTTTTTTAATCTTCGGGTTTGTATTTACATAATGTCGGCACCTACTTGGACTAATCAACTAAGTACATATATAAATTAAAAACTTGAGAATACGCACGAAAGTACCTAGAAAAATTCATTATGCGCTACGCTTTGTTTTTTTCAACATACTCCCTCCCTCACTTAGATAAATTTTACAACGAGAAAATAATAACATACCTCAATAAAATGTTTATTTTGTGACAAAAAAATTACAGAGCTTTCTCCGGTAAGAATAATATTCGAGTCCTTTCATAAATTAAGTGAGGACTCAAAATCAATTCAAGACTAATATCAAATTCAATTAGCGTAATTTTCCTGACATCTATTGAAAAAAACACTGAACCTTTCTACGCGGAGTGGTTTGCATATCTACTAAAAATACTGAGTGTGCGTCTTAGCTATTTGCATAATTGGTTTGTGTCGTTGCTAGAATTTGCACTCTTTCCCATTTACCGAAAAGAAACATAAAATTGAAAGCTTTAAAAAACTATTTGACCAAATAAAACCAAGATTTAAAAAATCAAGATGTGTGCAAAATACTAAAAAAATCTACTTTAATTTTACCGAATTATATTTTTATTTATTCTTGTTAAAAAATATCTTTTCAACCAAAAGTTATACAAAATACGTATTAAATTATTAAAAAAAGACAATTCTTTTCATTATTTGGATCTTTGTAAATTAAAAAAAAAAACGGTTTTGATTACCATTAATATATTTTTTCATGATACTGATTGGTAGAATGAAGTGTAGATTTGTTTCTTTACCTACCCCAATTGGAACAAAGACGTATAATGAAAATGAAAAATATATACATATTTATAATGATTAAAACATTGCAGGTCCCAGAAAGTGGTGTGGCACGGCTCCCACCCTCAGGGGGAACGTGCCATGGATACATACTGCGACGCCTGGCACAGCAGCTCCCCAGACAAGGTGGGGCTGGCCAGCTCCTTATTGGGGCATAAGCTGCTTGATCAAGAGAGGTAAATTTTATACAACAATAATAAAGATAGTTGTTCACACCAGATGAAGTTGCAGGAAGCAGATGAAGTGTTTGAGTGAGGAGAGGAGAGGTGGCTGTATTGAATGAAAGCGGAAGAGCTGGTCTAAGATTCAAATAAATGGGGATCTGTGTTCGCGAGGTGTAACCCCATACCCGTGACAGGAAGGCAATAACAATTATTAGAATTTCAATTCACCCTGTGCATTACTGCTTAAATTAGTGCAAGTTTCTGCGGTATACAAATCTTAGATCTAAAACCATCTCTCGGGTTTAATCTGTGGGTACAAATTTATTTAATGTAATATCTTTGATGCTCAGTTTTTCTAGCATTTATGTAATGCAGACAATAAGTAACAGAAAAACAGATAGAATGTAGCCTAAAAGTAAAAGTCCAACTTATTGTAGTGTGATTTGATAGCTCTCATTAAAAAAATTATCTTTAAGTTAATTTTTCTGTTTTGTCTAAATTTATCCTTTAATTTTATTTTAACCCTTTATGATGGAAGTGAATCCTGGAATTTTGTGTGTATGTGTGCATTTATTGTTAACAATTTGTTTAGTTCATAATTGTGTCCACTCCTGATTTATTATAATTATTTTTTTTGTATTACAATTTATGTCTTTTAAACTGTGGACAGAAAAACATCTGGCATATTCATGATCCATCTCGCCTTAATATTGGTGTGCTTAGGATGTTATGAGACGAGCCTAAATTTTTTGATAGCTTTTCGCTTAAATGTGTTTTCTTTTCGTACTGAAAGATGGAGTTGCAATGACATTGAGGTTTCAATCTGCAGATTGTCTTTCATGAAGCTAATGGGTACAGTGGGTAAACCATTAAGTACGTAATTTATTCAATGTTGTCACACATGCATCGCAGTAGGTCTTCTGTGCCGATCTTCCATCTATCAAGATTATCTTATGATCTACAAGGGTTATATTTTGCTTGTTGAAATATTTCTTCTTTCCTTACGTTTTCATTGGAATTAATATTATGCTGAAATATTTTATCTTTCTCACAATAATTTCAATGTATTTTATATCACTGGTGTTACATATATTTTGAACTGACAGGCTCATTGCCATATGAGAATCTTTTCTAAGTAGCTAGAAAATCATTAAAAGGCCTAGTGAAAATATGGAACAGCTTGCTGAAAAAAAACCTTGTTGAAAAATTTTATGTTCACAGGAATTGAGCTCCCAACCACCAGGTTGGAAAACAGACATCATAACATCTAGGCCATCGAGACATCTTTATATAGAATAACTTCTCCCTTGAATCAAGTTGTACTATTTTATAAAATAATTACTTTACCCTGGTATACATGATAAAATCACCATTCAAGTACTTTGTGTTTGAAGCATATTAAAGCTAGGTAATAATACCTATTATACTCGTATATAGACCAGAAAGCAAGATCAAAACCATAATATCAGGTTAAATCGATACAAAAACAATAACAAATGTACTACCATCAGATCATGTGGTCAATGTAACTTATTAAGATGATAAAAAATGATACGTTTAGATGGAACCAAATGTTAACTAATTAAATTTAGTTTGCTTTCCGTAACATAATTATTATTTCCCTAAGAAATGTTTTTTAAATAAATTTGACATTCCAGATACTCTTGCAACAATCGGTTTGCTTTGCTGTGTGTTGAAGCCACTTCACAAGTGTCAAAAAGAAGAAGACGACACATAGAAAGGTAAAAAACTGATTATAATTTTTTAAATGCCATTTCGATAGCAAACTTTCCTCAGAGGCAATCAAACTCGGGATCCGAGTCTACTACTATAGACAGATTAAAAATATTACAAAAAAATATACATAAGTTGAGTGTAAGGATAGGAAAGAAGTGCCACTGAAAACATATTTAGTGAACCATTTTGTATTGATTATTTATTTACAAGACTAATTTATGACAAATAAAAAAGTTTTTTTAAATATTAGGAAGAATTAAATGGTCATAGCTAATCCAAATATATTATATACTCGTATATCAGGTCTGTAAATATGAAACCGGAATTCGCTCATAGATGGATCTAGTTGTCAATGTAGTGACTGTCAAACCGCGTCATTGGCGCCATTTTCTTGTGTTTATATTTGTTAAAGACGTTTAACTCACACCAATACAAGTTTAATATAACTATGTATGTTTTCATAGCGTTGAACATGTCTGTTTTTGTGCCTGAAAACTACGATTTGCGGACAGCATTGATTTTCTGTTACCATTTGAAAAAAACTGGTGCAGAATCGCATCGAATGCTTGTCGAAGCTTATGGTGAGCATGCTCTTGGTAATTCAGAGTGCTTTGAGTGGTTTAAAAAATTCAAAAGTGGCGATTTTGACGTGAGAAACGAAGAACGTGGAAGACCACCGAGAAAATTTGAAGACGCCGAATTGCAAGCATTGTTGGATGAGGATGACGCTCAAACGCAACAACAACTCGCGGATCAATTAAATGTGACACCAGAAGCCGTCTCCATACGTTTAAAAGCCATGGGAAAGATCCAGAAGGGGGAAAAATGGGTTCCACATGAACTGAATGAAATGACAGCAGGAAAACCGAAAAACCACTTGCGAAATGCTGCTCGCCAATTACAAAAGAAAATTATTTCTCCATCAAATTGTGACTGGCGATGAAAAATGGATATATTTTCGAGAATCCTAAACGCAAAAGATCATGGGTAACTCCAAGCAAACCAGCGACATCGACTGCAAGGCCAAATCGCTATGGATGGAAGACAATGCTCAGAAGGGTGTTATCTATTATGAGCTGCTAAAACCTGGCGAAACCGTTACTACTGAACGCTACTGACAACAAATGATGGATTTGAACCAAGCATTGCGTGAAAAACGACCAGAATATCAAAAGGGGCAACACAAAGTGATTTTGCTTCACAATAATGCACCATCGCACACAGCAAAACCGGTCAAGGAAACGATTGAGGCGTTTAGTTGGCAAATACTTTTGCATGCGGCTTACTCACCAGACTTGGCTCCATCCGATTACTACTTAATTGCATCAATGGGACACGCACTTGCTGAGCAGCGCTTCATTTCTTATGAAAATGTACGAAAATGGCTCAATGATTGGTTGGCCTCAAAAGAGCAAGAGTTTTTTTGGCGTGGTATCCACAAATTGCCAGAGATGGGAAAAATGTGTAGCTAGCGATGGGCAATACTTTGAATAAAATATTTTTAACCATTTTCATATAATAAATGTGTATTTTCTATAAAAAAAAATCCAGTTTCATATTGACAGACCTGATATATAACAATTTCATCCTTATGTTATTAAGAATATAATTTTTTTCGATGGAACTCAGAAAGTGATATTTTTTTAATAAAATTCTTGAATTGTATAAATAAGCATTTTATATAACATATAGAGTGTGAGTGAATTGAAAAGTTCTCAGTCTCAAGGTGAAGTTCCCATTTTTGCTTATAGGTAACAAACATTGTCATATTTTAATGTCAGGGTGCCTAACGATGAGACAGGATGACGTTTTCATTGAAGCTTTGAAGATCCTTGTTTTTCTAGTTGGGTGGTTGATTTTTGTTTTTATAGGACTGGATGGTGCTATTGTTAAAATAGGAAGAAGTTGGGCAAGGATTTTTGAAGTTGTCATGGAGAGATTGTTTTCCTGTTCAAAGAGCTGTTGCTATTCTATAGATAGAAATAAACTCTCCTTAATGGAAGAAAATTATAAACTTTGTAAGGATTACATTTTCGTGCCATAAATTGTTATGTAATACATTTAATAAAACCGTGTAATGGCTATATTTATCTATGGCAATATGTCAAGGATTTTTTTTTTATTGCAATATGTCAAGGATTTATTTTTTTCATGTGGCTGGATTTTTCATTATGCATGTCAATGTAATTTGGCAAAATGGAAAAAATTTAACAAACAACGCTTTTCGAGTACTTCCACATCACTTGATACTGGTGTATACTCCTTCATATAGGAGTTCATGGCTATTATTCAAGAAGAAGAACCTGCACAAAAAGGAGATGACTCCAAAGCAGATCCATGTTGACACGCAAAAGACTTAAGAATTATTTTTATATAATTGTTAAAAAATGGGCAGCTGAATTCAAACAAGGTCGAGAGAGCATTGAAGATGATCCTCATAGTTGAAGGCCTCACTCTTCCATGAAAGTGCTAAGCCTTCTATGAAGCAATCCTGAAAAGTTTTTGGATCAATTTGAAATAGTGGATAAAAACCAGATTTACCACCGTTTATTTACTTACAAAATTTGAACAACAGTTTTAACAATAGAAACATCCTGGATCTTCAGCCACAAAGAAGAATAAGATGATATTGTCAACCTATAAAGTGATGCAAAGGTCATCATGACAGATTACCTACCAAATTACAACAATAAACACTGAATATTATGTTGGCTTCCTACATCACTTTTGAGAAAAATAAAAAAGTTAAAGGCTGATTATGTTCTAAAAACCAATGTTGTTTTGCCAGGACACTGCTCATGTTCACATATAAGTGCAATAGATGACTGAAATTCACAAATCTGTTTCCAAAATTCTTTCTGCACCAGGAGTATATTCACCAAATTCTTTCTGACTTCCGACCATTTCCTAAAATCTGAAAAAAATACTTGGTTAGAAACATATTTTCCCTAAATGAAACTGCTATTAACATCAATTTTGAAGAGCTCATTAAATCGTTTATCAAACGTGGTACTCGTATCATGAAATGTGGCGAAAATGTGTTGAAGTTATGGAGAATATGTTGAAAATTAAAAACCTAGAAATTTGTATTTTTTTTCTTAGCCAGATGATGAACTTTTTTAATTCAGCCTTGAATTCATCAGATGATGAACTTTTTTAATTTTTCTATTATTATGAATATGCATTTAATTGAATTTAAAAATTTTCAGTGAGGACGAATTATCAGAAGAGAATGATATCCAGAGTGCAGATGATTACCAGAGCTTCCTCGAACAAATTCTATCAGAGAATCAAAATTGAATTTGAAGTTTCTGGAAAGATCTAGTCAAAATCTTTTTATACCATCATTGTATTATGGATCATCTTGTTAAAGATTTCTTTATTTATACAAAATAGATTGTAAAGGAAGCATGAAAAAAATTGTGTTTAATGTTGTCGTATTTAAACGAATAAAGACGATAATATTTTTACCAAATTTCTCTGTGACTAGGATGAAATAAAGTAACATTAATTAGGAAAATATTTTTTACTGCATTATTTATTTAAGAATTTGTTAATCTAGATATTTTTACATGGACAAATGTTAAGTAGTATACAGCATTCATCATAATTTTTATAAATCCACAAAACATTTCTTTGTTATTTAAAAGATTTAGTCATTTGTCTATTTTGAAATTTTTAATGATCTGTCAGTGAGTGTTTTGTCACTTAGATTAAGTCTTTACTTACTCAATTTACTTATTTTAAACCACTTTTCAATTTTAGCATAATTAATATTGAAGAATGAATCATTTGACGATATTAAAAAAACTCCTTTTTCATAATTTACAGAATGAATACGAATTTAAATTATATTTTTTACTGATATCTCAATTATATACAACTCATGTCTACGACTAATGTATTTAACATTTTTTCATGATTTATCTTAAATAATTGGTAAATGTAGATAATTAATTCTTATAGAAAATTTCATAATCCTACAAAATCTGGAGTTTTCAATTTGAATAAACGGATCAATTTTTGTCAATTAGATGAATAGTAAGTTATTTAAGATGTAGTTATGTTCTTTAAAACATATCTTTAAATATATTTTACGTCCTTTTATTAAGATTTCATTTCCAACTTTTGTATATGCAGTATTCCTTCCAATCACATATCCCAATTAAGTATTTTCGAAAACAATTATGAAATGTTATTATTTTTTTAATATTTTCCATTAAATCATTTCATTGATAAACTTTACAAAAATATTTTTTTTTGCATGAAACATTTATTCCCTAAATATAAAACATACGCATGACTTTCACGAACTTAGTTCATAAGTCAGAAAGTGGTTGTGTACGACTATAAAGGTTACATGTTTCAATTGAAATGCATTTAATCTTAGTGCATAAATTGTTATCTGCATTGGGTAGAAGAATTCTCATCATTCTTCAAGTTAACTTGTAGTACTCATTAAATTATTTTTTTGTCATTATGAAGCATTTGATTCATATCAATTCTAAGTATATCATTTCTGAAAAATCTTTATCGCATATCTTTGATATTGGTATCATAATGAAATATCATCTTGGTTAATCATATTTAAGTGAGGTTTTATAACAATCTTTATGAATAATATTTAGATTTTAATTAAACAAGCGTTTAGTAATAATTCCATAAATGATTTCTAAAACCCAAGTTTAGATTTAATAAAAATATTACGAAATTGTAAAAATAAGGAATGACTGTATATTTATTATAAAAGTTGATTAAATTAAGGTTTTTGAGAAGTAGTGCAGGTGTAAAAATGTTTTATAAAAATGGTTTTCATTAAATAAAAAAAGGTTCTATTTCCAATCCTATAATAACAGATTTGAAACTTTTAAATCTTCTAGTTTATCTTTCGGACATTGAAAATTTATCTTTTTTACGCTTGAACCTCTCAAAATTGAAGTAGTATACTTTGGTTAAACATTTACATTGATTTGATATTATTTTCAATACTCATTCTTTCATTTTTAGTGCCAATTTCAATATAATCAATAAAATAGATTTACTTTTTTACATTATTTTGTATATGGATTTAGCTTTTTCTTAAGGGGACATTTAGCCTCATTGCATACAATTTTTACAAGAGATTTTTGTCTGCTTTGAGGTGTGAAAGAGAGTTTCTTTATTTTTGTCCTCTTTACTTAACTCTAGACCCTTTTTTACACTACATGTTCTTATGTGAATAAAATGTTGTAAAACTGCGATATGTAAAATAAAACTAAACAACTATTGACAAAACATCTTTTATTTTTACAAATATTTCATTTTCTCTTCCATTATTGATTACACGCATCATTTTATGGGGTGATGATATTTTAGAAAATGTGCTTAGTTTTCATCCCAAAATATGTGAAACTTGGTGTACCGGGTGTATCATATACCCTTCTATTAGATATTTAAGATATGAAAAGGCAGAAGGTATTTTAAAACATTAAAAAATGTTATAATTCAATTGCATCACTGTTTGATAATTTCAGGATAGTAGAAAATATGATATCATTACGTCATTTTTACTATACCTCTTTATACCTATTGTATTTAATGAAATAATTTATTACTTACTAAAAACACTTATCTTGAAAATAAATCAGGTATTATTGATACGATTTAGTAAATTTTAATTTCTCTCTAAAAATAATGATAAAAATCTAAAACAAGTAACCATCTACCCCTCAATAATTAAAGGGCTCGGCAGTAAATAATGGTAAGCGACAAAATTACAAAAGACGAGTTTCAAAATTACAAATTAGATAGTTAAGGGTTTAATTTAAAAATCTATCATAATACTCAAACAGAATAGTTTGAAAACCTCGTACTTTTTAAAATTACATTATTTTTTAATAAATATTTTATAAATAAACTTTAAGATTTTATAAAGACTTGCTTTCTTAATATCTCAAAATGTGATACATGTCGCTTACATTTACTGAATTCAATTTGAATAGAATAATTTAGCGACCCTTCAATTTGAATAGAATAATTTAGCGACGTTTTGTGAAAATATTAGGTGTTAACATAAGTTGTGTCCGTTTTTTTCCAAATTAAAAACTGAGCACCAAAAGTAAAACAAAATGGTAAAGGTTATACGTCATTCGAAAGAAAATTTTCTGCTCTATAAGATATTGTGTTTGCTTTTAAGTTACATGTATTATTTGATTTGATTACAAGCCTTCAAAATGGAATATCAAGTAGACGAAAGTGATCATTTTTGACACCTCATTCTGTTCGCATTCAATCAAGGGAACAAAGCTGCTCCCGATATTTGTGAAGTGTATGGTGAAGATGCTATGAATGACAGCTCGTCGATGGTTTTTGCGTTTCAAAGACGGTAATTTTGATCTGAAAGACATGGAGCGTTCCAGACGACCAGTGGACTTCGAAGAGGACCACTTAAACCATATTATTCTGATCGTGGATCTTAAATATGTTTTTAATAGTTTAAATAGCGATTTATTCTACACAACAGTTGGTTAATGGTGTGCATAAATAAAATTATGTAAATATTTGGATAAACAGTAACCAATTTTATGTTAATCATTAACTACTTGACAGTTTTGCCCAAGCGTGACTCGGACACGAAGTTTTTTTATACTGACGAACCCGAACCTCGTTCGGGCAAATCTTGTTTCGACTTGGGAGTGTTTCTCCCAAGCGCTGTTTGCCCAAACGGGCAAAACTGTCAAGTGGTTAAATTGCTAAGCTATAGTATTGAATAATTGTGGTTATTAGATTTTAAATATGAACTGAAGTGAATGCATTTTTCCATAAAGAATTTATTTAAATCGTTCTGGTACATATTTTTAAAACCTATTTATGAATCTTTGGACGTCCCTTTTATCTTGGCACCCCCAGGCAAATACCTAGATTTGCCTGTTCGCAAATGGACTCTGTATATGATGCATACATATAAAAATAAATCAAACACAGACAGATCTGTAACAACACCATACATCCAGATTTTATTTACAAACACCAACGGTAAACTGATATTTGGACAAAGGTGCCACATAATATATGCCTATCCAACCAACTAACCTCCAAACAATATTAAAAATCAAAATAACAAAACATTTCATAAATCATTTCAATAATAGGCATAGGGAGAAATTATAAAAAATAGTCAATTAACTTACAACATATACAACACTAAAGATAATAATTAGATCAGTTCGTCATGAATAATTTATACATAACTAATTCAATATTGGAATATAAAAGAGTACATTACTGAGACACTTTGAGCCTCTCATTAGGTAAAAATATACTTTTTTAAAGTAAACTGCGAGTTAATAAATACATGTTCACCTCAAAACTGCATTGGTATTCAATCATTTAAATTTTTACTAAAAAATTGAAATTAAATGTACCACATTTTGCAAAAACTGCAAATTAGTCATATATTTCATAGTAAACAATTTTCTTTCATTTGGTTAAACCATTTCTTTTCCTCTAAATTTTAACACCCTTTTATTGGATAATGTAAATTAAATAAATAAAAGGAAACAGTCAAAAGTGCATAATAAGAGTTGGTACCTACAAACTTAAGTTGTAATTACTTCTCACCAGCGGCAGCTGGTCTCGGGGTGCGTTGGTGCGCTGAACCAGAGAAACAATTCGCAATATAGAGAAATAGTCTCTCATGGTTTACTGTATGTCTCTGTCTGCCCTATATGAATCTGCGTTTCCGTCCGGTGCATATTCGAGATCGCTCCAGTATGAATTGGCAAACTTGGTCGGTCAATTTGAAAGGTATATTTTTTTAAACTTTACTTAAATTTTTTTTTTTATTTTCACTTAAATAAACTAGTATTATTTATCAGTATTCTTATACATATTTAATCTATACAAATATTTAACATTTTTGGAAGTCATGTTTGCGAATATATAATTTAATTAAGTATTGCGAATTATTTCTCCGGTTCCTCAAGACCAGCATCGCTGCTTCTCTCATTTGATGTATCTTGAAATTTGCCTTGAACCATAGAACAAAACACTGAACTTAATAAATCTAGTACATTTAAAACTTATACAATATGCCTCAGAACACCTTTAAAAATAATAATATAGGTATATCAGAGTTGAAATATACTAAAATAATGGATAAGATTTTTTACAATATCATTTTGAAAATCAAACAATAATAAAAACAAACGTACTCTATTCTGAAAATTTTTGAATTGAATTCTAGATTTTGTTTCATTAACATTCCAGTGCAAATTACTTTTGAAATTTAGAATATCTAATAAACTAAAATAATGGTAACACTGCCGTATTCTGTACTTTCCTTTGACATTCCATCATTGTGATTAGCCCAGAGATAATACAAAATTAGTTGGCATCACAAACTCATCTCTGAGATATTAGTGGTTCAGAAAGTTCACCAATGTAATCCAAGCGAACACAAAACTTTTCGAATTATTAATTTATTTTTTTAATTTGAATTTGCGTGAACATAACATATATGAAAAACTGTTTTAAAGTATTGCTTATTATTTAAAAAAAAAAATGAAGTATTTTGAATTTTATTTGGTTTATGTTTGTGATGCTTTGACT
The DNA here is from genome assembly GCA_949825065.1 of Odontocerum albicorne. Classification (NCBI taxonomy): domain Eukaryota; kingdom Metazoa; phylum Arthropoda; class Insecta; order Trichoptera; family Odontoceridae; genus Odontocerum; species Odontocerum albicorne. Next base: position 20,497,340 of record OX463845.1, read on the forward strand.
TTTTTACTATATGTATTTTTGTTTTAGAATGGAGGATAGACAAACAGAAGATTTTTATGTGGGTTCAAGAAGTATCACCTTTCTCCATAGCTTAGAAGTGATAAAACCAGAAATTTCAAAAAGGATAAGCTTAAGTTTTATTTCCCGGAAACTGTAAGGGTGGAAATATGAGTTTTTAGGCCTCGAAAAACTACTTACACCAAAACCGTTCTCCAAGTCAGTGGTGGGTAGTTGTCATTCTTATGGAAGAGCAGGCAATAAGTCCACAAAAATACAAACCACAAATGCTGTTACTGGATTTGTCCTTCACAAATTATGTCTGTATACCTTTGGGCACAAATTGGGTTAAAATTATTTTCTCACTTATAAAAAATTACCTTATAGATTAAGATGAAGTTTTTAAATTATTTTGGAGGATTTTTAACTTTTTATTACTTATATATTTACAATTTTTTTTTCAGTAAAACTGTTTTATTGGATTTTATAATTGAATTTATAACATAAAAATAAACAATAATTTGATTGAGGGCGATAACCATAGAGGCCGCCCTAGATATAGCTACATGGACTGGGTGATCCGGGATGTGTGCTGTGGCAGCTACCAGGAGATGAAGACACTAGCGGATGACAGAGATGAGTGGAGGGATCGAGTACTTGATGCAGACCAATCCTAGGATTGTAACCCAGGAAAAAAATATTGAAGTGACAAGATCAATACTAAAATGGATTACAATAGTCATCCACGCAAGTATTGATGGTTAGAAATTTTGGCGCGAGCACTGGAGTATTTAAAATATAATTGTTTTTCTAAGAAGGTATCTATTGCTTTCTTTGATAGTTGTACCTTAGTGAATTATATACCAAAATATGTGTGATTATAACATATCAAAATAATAAGAAAATGTCAGATTAGGCAGTCAATTGTTACTTCCTTGTATAGGTGTCCTATAGAAGAAATTATATATTTGTTGTGCAAAGTTAAACACACCCAAATAAATTAGACTGATTTAGTGACCTGGACGTTTAGGGTTCCAGGTCAGTTATGAAATTATTAAGAATCGAAACAAATTGATAATATTATAATGTAAAAGAATTTGATGACCATGAATGATAAAAGTTGTGAACAAATTAAATTTTGATAATTAACATTCTATGATTAACACACTTCATAGTGATGCTAATAATGTATTATGTTTCTTAAGAGTTCGGCAAATAAGAAATCTGAGATGAGAAAGAATGCAACACTTTCAAGTTTAAATTTATAAGTCCCACGTTAACATATGACCATTGAACAGAGACGCTCATCAAAATTATTTTCAAAAATTCACGCAGCTAAAATGAGGTACCTTAGAGCAGTGTAGAGGGTGATGCTGTAGACCTAGTTAGAAATACTCAAATTTAGGTCTCTCAGTGCTAAGCTAACATATTTTACTCTATCATATACTAAAAGGCTAAAAATTAGGTGGCTGAGCATGTTTTGATGCCAGATGAAATAGATTTTTTGGTCTTACTAAGCAAACGTGGGAAAAACAGATATAAAAGCTGTGTAAATATAAGCTAGGTCTGCAATAGAACAAAATAGCCGAGTTTATGTAGGACAGGAACAATTACAGGCAATGGGAACTGACCATGAACATAATATAAGATAAGGGGACAGAGATGAACATTCAACCTAAAAATAATGTAATAAGAAATAAAATATCTAGCCTTTGACTGGATTAGTTATTCTAGGAGCATTTACTGGAGGAATCATTTTTTTTTTTATTAAATTTATTTTCCTTTTATATTACCTACTTCCATTGTGTTAAGATCTTATATTCAGTTTAACCTGTTCACCGCATTAAAAATCAAATTCCACGAATCCTGTGCGCGGCACAATTTCAGCGTTTTTTAATTTCTAAGTTTAAACACATATTTTGTTTAGAACCACTGATATTTGATTACAACACCAAGTAAACATGACACTTAAGTAATTTTCTGATAATAAATAATAGTCATTACTCTTAAGGAGACTCATTAAATAAAGGAGATAAACTTAACATTACGTAAAATAAACAAAGGAATGCTACGATCAAATCAATGCTTCATAACACTCACCCAATCAAATGCATATAGCACTAGTAATGTTTATTTACGTAAGAGAGACTTAGTAATGTTTATTTACGTAAGAGAGACTCATCGCAGGACTCGATCCGCGCGACAGGTCGTTAATGCTGGAAATATTGAGAAACCAAAAAAATTCGGCGCTCTGTTTATTCAACAATATCTTATAAACTAATATATTATTTGACAAGGTTTTCAGAGATGTCGCTAGAATAAAGATTATTTTAAATTTTAGTTCAATTTTTATTCCGGTTTTGTGTCATTTTTTTTAAGTATTTGTGATTTGAAACTTGGATTGTCGTCAGATCACAGGCGTTTGTGCTCCCCGCGGGGAACACGTTAAGGGCTTTTAAAGATAATTACAAAATTGCATGCCATTTTCCTAATATGTTAATTTTTGTACAGCATGAGCTAAAATACTCATAGTTTTTATTGTAGCACAAACAAGACTTGTTTGTGCTCCCTGATGATGAGGTGAAAACCTTGAAACCGGTAGGGTTATACCATCACAAAAAGTGGAATAAACAGTGTTTCAAAAAACAAATGACAATGTCTCTAAACCTCCACAATGTTAATGCTTTAACTATAAATAATGTAGTTTTTATTGGTTTATTTCATCCACAGACTGCAAATTTAGTATAGCATTCACATTCACGTTTTGAATTTTGAAATATACATAATTGATGTTATATATTTCATTACAATTAGACCTAAATGTAATATCTTACTAACAATTTATTTACAAGGTGTTTTTGTTAGTAAAATTCAGATTATTTTATTAAAAACCAAAGTTTCTTTATTGGAATTCGTGAGTTCTTATAAAAATTTTAATATTGGTTTACATTTCACATTCTAGCTATTGTTAATTTATTATTGGGAAAAGTATACAAAACACCTCAATCCATAAAATTATTGAAAAAAAAAGGCAAGGCAAGAATATTTGAAGGAGATTCTGTTCAATAACAAGTAATAGCATAGAAATATAATCTTTATTAAAAGTTTTGCATATTTTCTTCCATTGTGGACAGTGCAACTTCTTTCTTTAGAATAGTACACGTTCTGGGGATATAATGTTAATGTGACATGTGGCATTCATGAGTAAAAATTATATAAAATCGATATGTCATGACTATCTTAATTTTTAGTGATTGTCTTAACCCTTTTAATCCCAGCATATTTTGCATAAAATGTGCGAAAAATCCCAAGCAGTTTTTAGCAAAAAAACAGTAGTTTATATTTTATTTTTAATCTCAGTTAATATTTAATTTTAAAATATAATTTTTTATGGAGGCCTCCCTGTAGATTGTAAAATAATAAGTTATTTTCATATAACGTAACAAAATATTTTTATTTTCTTTTATTCAACATAAAAACTTTGAGGCCGATGATCAGCCCCGTGGGATTTTTCACATACACCAGTCGGGGCCGATAATCGGCCCCGTGGGATTGAAAGGGTTAAGTATTTAAATTTTCGGTAATACAATGTCAACATTAATGACGAGGTAACGGCATTTGCATCTTATGTAAGACAAACTTTTTATCCCTTTTTCCCTTATTTTTGAGAATCATCTGAAACCTCCACGTAAGAGACAAGCCTCTTACCAACTAAGCCATTGAGGCTGCAATATATTTGTAATTGTCATTACTTAGAACTCCGCCAACAGTTTTCTTTTAACCAAAACATACATTTACATTAGTTGGAATTCTCCAAAACTGAATTCCACAATAATCCAAAGATACAATAGTTTGCTAACAGAGTTGTTGAATCGTAATGTAGTGAGTGCTGTAACATTAAACTAGTTTAAAAACCATCTGGATAGGTTCCTACACACAAACCCAGCTGTGTTAGTTCGTTTACTTTGCGTATTCTTTCAATTTATTTTTTACTTTTACCTTGCTTATTATTCATAAACATATGACAGTTCAACTTGATATAGACATAAACAGCATTCATGGTACATGGCTATAATAATAATGAAATTTAAGTAGGAACTAAATAAACTGAACTCATCTCATATACCCCAAACCAATTGAGGTTAATGAAGAGTTTTTACTCTAAAGCATAAAGCGCGATTTGTTGAAAAGCTCTTATTTGTTGTATTAATGGTTCCATAAACTTATTTCAGTCTAAATATTTAGTTTAGTACGAGTTTATCAAAATTTTAATTCTCTCACGCATACCTCAGATCAAATAAGATAATATTTAAGTTTCTTATAAATAATATTATTGCAAGCTAGTGAAACTTCTTGTAACTAATTTAAACAAATTTTACAAGAATTTTAGTAATTTTTTACAATTTCTAGTAAATTATATATTATTTCATGTTCCTTTCTAAATTTTATATAAAGCTTTCAGGTTTTGTGGATAGATGTCGTAAACTTACATGTTGTAAAAATATAATAAATTTTCAAAGGAAGCACTATTTTTTTAAATACACTATAATAATTTATATGTACAATAAATAGGCTTATTCACAGACCGACACGCTCGTGGAAATAAAATAAAGTAAAATGGAACAATTAATTTCAATTTAATTTGGTATCAGTCGGACTAAGAAATATTTTTTCCCATACAAGTACACATTGCATTCCCACAGAGCTCGAAAATCCCAGTAATTAAAATTTAGAATATTTCCTTTCCTGGAATGCAGTCAGCAATATGTTATAAATATAAGTGTCTTTTGAACAATGGCCATGAAGGAGAAATGAGTGTTCATTTGTATGGTCAATATTTCTATATCTAAGGTCAATTTGTTTTTCTTTGGTTAATCCCTGTTTTATCACTTCCTATGTGCTCCTTTCTTTTAAATTTAAAAAAGATTAGCTGTCATGTTTTTAATAAAGATACTTATTTGGTTTTTTGACAGTCATCCTTAGGAACCTTTTTAGTGAAAGTCAATTATAATAGACCAAAATTTATGGAATTATTACATTAATCAAATAGTTTGCACACCAAAGACAGAGAACCAAGATTTTATGTTGAAATTATTACACATTGAAATGAAACAACAAAAGAGAGGGAAAAACAACTTGATGTTAGAAGAGTGTAATATGCTAAAACTAGTATTAACTAGGCAACATAAGAGAGGGAAAAATTACTTGGAATTCAAAGAGGACAAGATGCGAAAAGAAGAATAAGTGAAACAAAAGAAGAAAGTTAAAAACGACACGGTATTGAATAAGCACAACATACAAAATGAAATCAAAGAACTTATATTATTGATATACCTGAAATCAGTAATCAAGATAAATTCTTATAGATCTATATTCTCAATCCAATTAAGTGGGGAAAAATATTAGACATGTGAACTAAATACTTCAAAGAAATATATGATGTGTTGTCATGGTGGAAAAAATTATCTGCCACACTCTGAGGAAATGTCAGAAATTAAAAAAGAAAAAGCTTTTATCGGAAGAAACAACAGAAATTCAAAGTTATTAAAATTAGACCAGAGAATATATTTCACCACTCGCATTTATATTAATGGGAGCTAACATATTGCTACCAATATAACAAGAGAATGAGGCTTTAAATAGTTATAGAAAGAATATGTTTTTTTCTGATTCCTCCGATGTGTGCGCTGCATATTTTAAATCAATGTTCATTAAGTGGATAATGTTCTATTTAGGACTGAGTTTATTGCATGTATTATATTACATTTTTTTACATGAAATGTGTGTTATTAATTTTTATTATGGGGGTGAGTCGTACAGGAATGTGTAATGTGATGAAATGAAAGAAGTAAGATGAATTCATTTTGGTTTGCAAAATGTTGAGAGGTATTGACATGTCGGTTATTTTTCTTCTGCCTTCCACCAGCTCAATAAAGAGGATATTTCCTGGGAGTCTCTATCAGGCATCCAATCTACGTGCCCATACCAATGCATGCGAGCACGGGACACCAGAATCTCGATGCTACAACAGTTAGCTCTTCTCAAAACTTCGTCATTTGATACTCTATAGTACTTATGTTGTTTATAGTTAAGGCATTAACGTTGTGGAGGTTTAAAGACATTGTAATTTATTTTTAACAAACACTGTTTATTCCACTTTTTTATGACGGTATAACCCTACCGGTTTCAAGGCTTTCACCTCATCTTCAGGGGAGCGCAAACAAGACTATAGTACTTCATTATTCGTATTTCCCAGAAGTGTCTCTGCTGATATTTTTGGAATACCCTAATGTCTGTGGGGAGCACATGATTCGAATCCATATATCAAAGATGGTATGATTACAGCTCTATGTAATTTTACATGTATAGGGTATGTAGAGATCACACATAGGTAGAAATGACAGAGCACCAAACTTTCTTATTACAACATTATTTTTTGCATACTTCACATTCATAAATTTTCTCAATCAGTTCCATTGGTTGATAAGTGCTCGTATTCTACAGCATTTATTTAGCTCTTTTCAGTCTTGTTCTACGTCCACGTTTCACTCCCATAAATCAAAGTAGGTACTACTATAAAATACTATTGTGGACAGAATTTGATTTAGTTTGGCAGAATTTGATTTTGTCCATGTCAAGTATATTTATTTTTATTAATTTTGTTTCCTATCAATACCCATCGATATCCTTCGTAACTTTTTCAACATCTGAGAAAATGCTTCCTAAATATCAGAATTCTTCAACTTGCTCTAATCTGTTAAAAAAATGCTTAAATTAAATTACATAATTACTTTTAGCAGCACAAAAAATCTCCAAATTGATTTGTATTCAATAGAAGTGTACTTAACGTACTCTTGATACATAATACAAATTCAAAGAATGTATTTTTGAATAAATATTTTATTTGAATGTATTATCAGTTAAGATAATTATGCTGTTGATTCTTTGGTGCTGTTTCGTGATAATGAATGACCCCAAGGTCACCATGATATTTTTTTACTAAAATAATCATTTTCCCCTGAAAGCCTCCAGATTATTTTTTTATTTATAGTTCTATAAGTAGACTATACCACTGAACAGGTCCAGCAGTACAGAAGGCATTGTGGGAAAACTCATAAGCCCTGATTGGCTCGATGACTGTTCATCAGATGTGAAATATATTTTTACTTCTTTGAGGTGTTCGATTGAATCACCATTAAAATTTATAATAATTTTTAGCTCCCATGACATACAATGGGGTGCCGAATTCAATAAAGGCAAAGGGAGGAAAACAATTTAGGCAGTCGATCAGAGAGTTGTTGTTATTGCGACAGAAGTTTGAGTACTTGGGATTGCAAGAGGAATGACTTGTGGAAAAGATTTGTGTGAGCTCTTGAGTTTGGTGTTTTTTATTGTTTTATGTTTATATTTTTATAATTATGTACGGTACATTGTGGGATGAATGTTTTTAGTCTGTCTGGAGTGATGAAGTGTGAGGTGTTTGATTTAGCGTGATTTATACATGTGTAATTGAGTGTCACTGTTGGTCAGGTTGATTAGAATGTTCAATGGGGTTTTATATAATCAAAAATTGGAAAGAAGTATCGATTTATTTTTTCATGTTATATGTCCTCAGTGAGATACAGGCAAAAGCCTAATTTACTGGGGACACGACCAATGAAAGGCAACAAGCCCAGATCCATTAAAATTGTGTGTCCTAATAAAATTAGCTGTTGTTTTTTCACAAATGATGTACCAATATATTTCTTGTCATGTGTAAAATAAATAAATAAAATAAAAATGATTGAGTTAAGTTTTTCAACTGGAAATTTTTGATGGATTTTCATAAATTAATTGTTTATTATTTATTGAAAAATATTTATTAAATATTACTTGTTCATTGTACATAGTGCAAACTAGTGGGCCTATTGTCTAGCGACAATATCTTTCAACCAACCAGAAAGATGTTAAAGAGGCCTTAAGTATACAATAAAATTCTTGATATCTTTCCACTAACTTTTTTAAGACCACTCATCATTGCTAGGCCTCGTAGTCAAGCATCTCCTCGCTATTCTAAAGTCAATTCAGTTGGAAAGTGAAGCTGTGCCGTTGAGTTTTCGTCTCTTTCTTATCCTCTTTAAGAAAGTAAACTTTTGCACACCAGCAAACTCTCCGGCCACACCGCTGTACAGGATCCGATGGCACACCTGAAGTGAGACGATTGGAACACATTGGCATGTTTTTTTTAAAGGATAGATATGACTGAAGTCATAGGTATCCTTATACTCCCGAATACTAGGCGGAGAAAATGCCTGTGTAATTTGAGGGGACTAGACCAGCGGGTTGGTCAAACCGGTGACCTTTCACACGGAATTCCAGTGCATTACCACGCAGCCATGCGCCTCATGAGACATTTAAGACCACTAATCTTATAAAGACCACTGACGACACTTTAGTTCTGTGCCTATGTCAGTGGTTCTAACCCAAAGACAGAATTAGTAAGATGGAAAATAATTGTATCTACCAGCCACACTCTTCAATATGTCTAAATCATCAATTTGGATAAGTTGAATGTAACATGCCATACAAATGAATGAAAAAAGAACATTGACGCATTTCGCTCCTCCCAATGGTCATCATTACCATAAATGTTCTTATTGGGGTAGGCAAAGACAACATTATGTTTTTTTTTTATTCTGGCACACATCTTTCGATTCTACCTCGTCCATACACCTCGTCATTCATATTATCTGAAGCCTTTTTACTTTTCCTTCTTTCAGAATTTGATTGTGCCACGTTTTTCAAGTTTTTCTTGCACCTTCTTTACTTCTTGAATAGACAAGTTTTGTAAATTTTTCAACGTTAATTATATCAACCACCTTAATGATCATTTCTTCCTTTTAAGTACTGCATCTTCTTTCAATCTGTATTTTTATCTAATATCGTCATTTTTTTTTTTCTGTCCTACATTGTTTTCCAAACATTCCATAGAACACTTTCATTTCTACTGCATTTATCTTACTTTCATCACTTTTTTTGCCATGACTAAGTTTTTCTTGCATATCGTAATATTGGGACTAAGATTGAATTATGTGCTGTCATGTTTTTTTTATTAAGTTGTCCAGTCAGAAGGATTCTATTATATATACTCGTAATATCAGTGTTTACATCAACTTAAAATATACTGGTGACACGTGCTAGTGAATACTCATACTTTCCTGTCAGTCAATGGTAGGTGCCTTCTTAAGGCTAAGTTTTTTTTAATATTTTCTCTCTTATACCCTAAAAGGTTTCGGCTTTAACTTTGTTGTACTCCATATTAGAATATTTATCAATAAATTATTTTTTTATTCCACTAATTGCATTAATCCCTAATCGAAGCTCTTTACAAACTAAATGATCCCGCTTTGTTACGAGAGCTGTGAAGTTTTTTCTTTGAAATTGAAAATAAAATAATCAGTGTTCACCCCTCAATATACGATACATGTTTTCGCGCCCCGTTGAATTTGTTTCATATCACTACACGCCGTTCGATGTCTCTCGTAACTCTTCCACCACCAGAGAAAATACTACGTAAACATCATCGTTAAACGAACATCAAAGGAGACACTAAACTTAGCCAGGAGCAATTTTTTAACAACTTAATTATTTTACTAGTAATTTTAAATAAATCACAATGAACCGGATATGGGCGCCATGTGACATTTCACCGGATCTTTGCGGAAAGATCGGTGGAGGGAGAAGCAACAACTCTCAAAGGGTTCCTCCTCTTGCTTTGTTCGCAAGATTAATGCTACCGAATCGCGAGTGTGCCGCGGAATGGGTACTCCCCTAGTGGCCCACTTGACCTCTGGGCTATCTGCTGAATCAATGCGGGATGAAAAATTGACAATGCCCAGACGAATTCCTTGATAAGAGTCTTTCTTTCTTACAAAAACTATAACGAAAATGTTTCATATTAAATCGATGAAAAACTTTCAGCGTTATTGATATTGAGGAATTTAGATTAGATGAATTGACATTATTGATGAAAAAATTAGGTTACATTTTATTAAATGTTGATCATGGAATAAATAACATGAGCTTTTTTAAAACTATAGGAACGTTTAGATTTTATGTCCTATACGAAAAAATTTTTTTTTTATAATTTCACTTATAACCCGTGATCACCACGACACGCAATTCTATCACTTACCCCGAGGCTCTCTTTATGCTGATCTTGCTTTGTAATGGGAGCAATACTTTAATCTGACTGGTATCATGTTTTATTACATAGTTTGAGTGTTCAATTGGCCTAAAATGCAACTTTTGATTAATGGTAACTTAATTTGCGTTACTGTATTTGTATTAGATGTTAACATCAGTTGTGTCCGTTTTTTTTTTCAAATTTAAAAATGAGCACCAACAGTAAAACAAAATGGTAAAAGTTATACGTCATTCGAAAGAAAATGTTCTGCTCTACAAGATATTGTGTTTGCTTTTACGTTACATATATTATTTTATTTGATTACAAGCCTTCAAAATGGAATGTCAAGTAGACGAAAGTGAGCATTTTCGACACCTCCTTCTGTTCGTGTTCAATCCAGGGAATAAAGCTGCCAAAGCTGCTCGCGATATTTGCGAAATGTACGATGAAGATGCTATGAATGAAAGGACAGCTCGTCGATGATTTTTGCTATTCAAAGACAGTAATTTCGACCTAAAAGACATGGAGCGTTCCGTACGACCAGTGGACTTCGATGAGGACTGCTTAAAGCATATTATTCATGAAGATCCCCTTCAAACCACCGTAGAATTGGCTGAGCAGATGAATTGTAGTCACATGACTGTATGCCGCCATCTTAAATCCATGAGAAAAGTCCAGAAGTTCGGCGCTTGGGTTTCACATGTTTTGAGTAACAACAAAAATCAACGTTCGACAATTTCTGCTGGTTTGCTCGCGCGTTATCGAGCTACACATGGCCACAAGCAAAGGTTCCTTTACCGCATCATTACTGGTGATGAAAAATGGCGCCTTTATGTGAATATGAAGAACCGGAAAGAATGGGTGAGTTATGGTCAACAAGCAATACCCAGAGCGAAACAAGGTTTGCATCCGCGCAAGACCATGATTTGCATCTGGTGGGATTGGCAAGGCGTCATCGACTACGAGATACTTGAACGCAACCAGACAGTCAACGCGGAGCTATACATTCTGCAAATGCAGCTACTCAACACTGCAATTCAACAAAAAAGGCCGGATCGGCAATATGGTGTTATTCTGCAACACGATAACGCCCGCCCTCATATCGCCAACATTACGAAAAATGCCATTCAAACGCTTGGTTGGGAAGTCCTGTCGCAACCGCCATAGTCTCCAGACCTTGAGCCGTCGGTTTTTTTCCTTTTTCGGTCGCTTTCGAACAATTTGCGTTTCCTTCAATAATGACGTCGAATTGCAGACATGGTTGGACGAATTCCTCGAGTCAAGACCAGATGGTTTTTATCGCACAGGCATTAAAAAACTTGTAGAACGTTGGCAAGAAGTTGTAAATAATGAAGAATACATTATTGACTAATTTGTTGTAAAATAATGAAGGAGAATATGTTACATTATTTACAAATTTTTTGTAATTTTTTTTATTGTGTCGTCTTGTTCTCTTCATTTGGAAAAAACGGACACAACTTATGTTAGCACCAATGTTATAAAATGGAGCGTCAAAAAGTTAGAGCTGTAACGATTGATAAGTTTTTAGTTTTGTTTTTTAATTATGTTAAATAATCTTTCAAATTACAAATAAATTTTTATTGATAAACTAATACAAAGTGTTATTACAAACATTAAAGGCAAAAATGAATAGACTCAAAAAACATCAGCAGTATTAGATGTATCCATTTAAACTCTCAAATCTATATTAGGTAAATGTTTTACAAGAAGATTTTTCTCAATTAGCGAATAAATTGTAATTGTTTGTCGAATCATTTCATTTTTATAACTTATTGTTATCTTATTTAAAATTTATCTTTGCCATTTTATTAAATTCTTGAACTAATGGTTCCGCGACCGTTTATTCGAATAAAATATTTAAAAAATCTATAAATGGAGGATTATTTAAAAAAAAAAAGAATTAGAATTTCATCAATGCAATAAATATTTTAATATGTTATTCAGTATTTTAAACTAAAATTTCCAATTAAAATATATTTATGTTTATATCCCTTGTATTGAATAAACTGTGAATAAGATTTTTAATATACTCTATTTTACCAGCATTTGTATGGTTTCACAAAGAAATTTTAATGAGCTGTCAAGTAAAATATTTATATTGAGTGTAAATGTCTCATGAGCAGGATGATGCGGGTTAAGCGAGAGGGGACAATTTTCAGTAACGTTAAGCAGTTAGCTACATTATATATAACGCTTCTCACAAATGAAGTTTACTGCGAGTTTATATTTCAAAGGACAATTCCCTGAAATATTTTTTTACAACTCTTTTCTGACTATTAATCAAACTTATTTATTTCTTGATCCCAGAAACACATTTGTTTCTCTTTGTGGCGTCATGTTTATACATTTTTAATTAAATACGTATTTTTTGGTGAATACAAAATAAGTGTTTTTAATTAATTTTTTCAAATTTACAAACTTATTTAGTTGTTGATAACACGTGTAAGTGCGAAATATTACCTTATGGATCGATTCTCTGTATCTGTGGTGATGAGCAGTCCATGCGATACTTGCTGCAGTGCTCAAGGAGTTTATTGTCTTGCACTTGATTCGTGGAACTCTCAGTGCTGTCCGGGGGACAGAATTCTTTGCGAAAATAATTAAGTGCCTTCGACAAGATAAGAAGTTCTCATTGTTGATAAAGCTACGAGTATTTTGATAATGTAGTATTTTACTTTTATTCAGTTGAATTTGCGGAAAACCATTTATTTTAAATGTTAACATTTCTTACCAGACATTTCTATACAAGACAACGGTCCTTTTAATAGATGTTCATTGCCTGTTCTCTGATAGTAATTTATAACCGCAAGAATCACACATAACACATCAACAATCCAAGATCGAGCTGCATTTGACAATTCGCAGCGAAAAAACTACACTAGCGCAATTTTATTGAAACATCCAAAAGATGGATATATTTACGTCAAAACCAATTAGTTGAAAAAATATCAATGTGATTGTCCCTGCACCGCGGTCCAACAGACATAAAGTTACATTAAACTCGAGCATCTTCACAATAGTCAAGTCGCTACACAACAATACCTTAGCTATATTTCTGGTAAATATTATTTAATGAAACGATTCCGTGTCATGTCGTCAAATGTTTAAAAACTATCATAAAAATAAATAGATGTAGAATGTTTAGCGTTGTTTAATATACTCTTTATGAGCCTTTTGTTCTTATAATTATAAAAGCTGCTCATAAGCGTCAACAGATATATTCTGGTGGAATGATGCTTGAATGTATGTATAAAATAAGCGTCAACAAATATGTTCTGGTGGAATGATGCTTGAATGTATGTGTAAAATAAGCGTCAACCAATATGTTCTGGTGGAATGATGCTTGAATGTATGTGTAAAATAAGCGTCAACCAATATGTTCTGGTGGAATGATGCTTGAATGTATGTGTAAAATAAGCGTCAACCAATATGTTCTGGTGGAATGATGCTTGAATGTATGTGTAAAATAAGCGTCAACCAATATGTTCTGGTGGAATGATGCTTGAATGTATGTGTAAAATAAGCGTCAACCAATATGTTCTGGTGGAATGATGCTTGAATGTATGTGTAAAATAAGCGTCAACAAATATGTTCTGGTGGAATGATGCTTGAATGTAGGTAAAAAATAAGCGTCAACAAATATGTTCTGGTGGAATGATGCTTGAATGTAGGTATAAAATAAGCGTCAACAAATATGTTCTGGTGGAATGATGCTTGAATGTAGGTATAAAATAAGCGTCAACAAATATGTTCTGGTGGAATGATGCTTGAATGTAGGTATAAAATAAGCGTCAACAAATATGTTCTGGTGGAATGATGCTTGAATGTAGGTATAAAATAAGCGTCAACAAATATGTTCTGGTGGAATGATGCTTGAATGTAGGTATAAAATAAGCGTCAACAAATATGTTCTGGTGGAATGATGCTTGAATGTAAGTATAAAATAAGCGTCAACAAATATGTTCTGGTAGAATGATGCTTGAATGCACCATATGTGTAAAATCAGAATTTGTATCAATTATGAAGTATTCTATATTAATGGATGGCACCCCTTAAAATATCGGAATATGTATGCGGGTATATTGAAGAGCGTGACCGAGAGACAACATTGTCTTCACCCTCATTAATCGCAATTTCGTCTTTAGAATTCTGGTGTAGGTACTAAATTATAATCGTCTTGTGACAAAATTCGTTCGAGCAAATTTTGTAACCAGATAAATACAACAAGAATATATATACAATTCGTAACTACACGTGTTGGTATCTACCGGTTCCGTGCGTCAAACGGCAACAACACTTGCACGCGTACTAAGCGCATACGAGTGATTTTACCAGATGATTTCTTGAACCAGACGGGGACCCTTTTTAATGTTTTTTTCGGGTATTATCAGAGATCGAACTCGAAACCCCCAGGTAGAAGTCAAACGTCTTATTAATTAGGTTAATGAGATGATCGCTAAACCATAGATACAATTGTATCGTTAGCTCGGATGATTTGGTAGATTACGACACGATAGTGGAATAGGAACCAACGAGTGAGATTTCTAAAAAGCGTTGTATTTAATTAGCGGGCTAAAGGTATTATGTACCTACATATAGTAGCCTTGAAATACAATAAAATAATATTTACAAAGTTACCAAGAACAACTTCAGTCAGCTAAAGTTAACATAAGTGATCTTACCACTCATACAATTCAAAAGTTTTCAAGGATATCCAACACAACCTTTTGATTCGTTTTATTATTCAGACATAGAAAAACAGAAAATACTTACCTTGACTTTAAGAATCTTTTGCGAATAATCTTTTTTCTTTAAGCCTCAAAAAACTTTCATATTTTTATATCCATTTAAATGTCAAAGAAAAATCATAGACACTTTTCTTGTTGTATGTATTCACGAAATTGAATATTATCAATCCAACGCTTTACTGCCTCCAAAATAATAAAATATTTTGAAATATTTTATTACTTTTTTCCCCCCTGAACCAATAGTAACATATTTATTCACAGAAGACTGTCCTTTCGCGGAGAAAATTCGCAAACAAACAAAGAACGTCGGGAGCGGAAACATTTCTCAAAGGACGAAATATAATGTGGGAGGGTCCTTTTTTATTGTATTTTTTACTTTTAGAGATCTCTTCGAGTTTTTCATGTGATTGAAAAACTGTAACGTTATTGAAATTTAATAGAGTCCTACCTACAATATTCGTATTTAATGGTTTTGGAAAAGATGCTGTGTTATATTTATTTATTATTTATATAACATTTCATTATTTAACAAGCAGTTTGTGATCTCTTCTAAACAACCAGTTACTCGTATAATATGAGGTATTTTATGGAACGATCAAGTGAAATACAAATGTGCTATACTCGTAATCATCATCACATAGACTATCCCTCGTGATCGAATATGATTGCCAGCCATATTGTGGATGGAATTCGCTTATACGTGTATTGGTTTATAAAGTGCATGCGTTTTTAACAGATAAAGTACAAAGCTTCGATGGCAAGGAGATCAAAGTTCGGGCACGCTTAATCTGCTGCAGTCTTTCAATAGGCAAAATAAGTTACATAACATATTTTTAAAATTTAATTTGCTATTTTAGCATTGCTTAATAGTGCTAAAAGAATTAGTGATAAGCAGTATACGACTATAAGCTAAAGAACAACGAAAATTCATATCTAAAATGGTCTAAGAGTAAAACCAATCTGGAAGCGAATCCAACATGAATCGAACTTACTTATTGTGAATGCTAACCTAATATTTTGTGAATGCATACAAAATATACATGTTACAAAACGTATAAAATTTAACATTATTCAAACAAAGGAATATCAAAAAGAAATACGTACAAATACGTACCTACCACACGTGTATACAAGCATATCGTCGTTGTTCTGCGAAAAGCGTTTAAGTCAAAATATTGAGTTTTGAGATAAATGCAATTTAAGTTTCGGAGGGTGATGTAAAATCAAGTTATATGACTTTTTATCTTTTCATAACAGCGTAACTATATTACTTTTGGACTTAAATGTTTTTTCCATGTGAAGATATTTTTATTTTAAGTAAAATGGCATCAAAAAGTCATTTTAAGCAAAATGGACTTAAACCCTTTTCGTAAAACAACGACGATATAACGGGTAAAAAAGCACACTACCCCGTATCATTAATTTATTATTGAATGCTCTAACATATATGTCAACGACCCCGATGGCGGTGGTTGGTAAAATACGCTTGTCTTCTAGCCCGGAGGCTGCGGTTTCGATTCCCATTTGTACCTATATTTTTAAACACAGATCCAGTCTGGTTTTCACTCACAGCCTCTGAAATATTTTTCTAATTCATTGAAAGAGATTGCCACATGTCAATAAACCAACCAGGTCGTACTGTACCCGACAAAATTGTATTATAGTAAAATATATGTGTATCAAATTTATAAATGAAATATTGATAAAAATATTTTAAACAAAAATCAATTTTTAAATTTGTCTTTAGTACCAGATGTCATTAAATATGCCCCTATCAATCGATAACCATACGAACCATATATTAAATATAACCACATATTTGTTTATGCGAATTGGACCTGAAAGATCACATCTCATGGGAGAGCTGCAAATTTGATTACGGAATTTCGTCGTTTGCGTTACAGTAAAATACGAGTATATCCTATGTTTTTCGAACATATTTATGGATATAAAAACAGTTTTATGGAACCTAACAGAACGTTATCTAACACTTTTTATTACCTGTGCTTTTATCGTCGCAGTAATGGTTAAATTGTTTGGTTTTTAAGTAAATATCTTAATGATCGAAAGATACATGTCAAAAATGGTGAAGTTCAGTCGTTAAAGTATTCCATATAATCTAATTTTAACCACTTAAACGTTTATTTAAATATCTCAAAACAGGTAGAATGTGGTTAAATTTTTCTTGCATATGAACATACAGTCATAAGGGCTTATCTTCACCACTTGATAATATTTAAATGGCAAAAAATAGTTCACAAAATGGAGAATATCTTTGAATATTTAGGTATATAATTATTAAATTATTTATTTAAACAGTCATTTTTTACACGAAATAAATGCAACAATAGTAATTCAGAAATGAATATCAATTTCAAAAGCAGTGTTACATAAAAAAAAAAACAATTAACGATGAGCCAAAACACAGTGAAAAAAAAAACCCATTTAAAATAATTTTCTTAATTCATCTCAGTGAGAACAACTTTTTTAGTCAAAATCATATAAAAGTTCACACAACGTCCATATTGATGACCCAATATGTATGGTGGTATATAGGTAGTAATGTAAATATGTTAAAGGTAATTTATTTGGTATTTATAGTGGAAAATTCCATTTTATTACGTAATGATTTAACACTTAAATGTGTACACAACAACTTAAATTAAAGTGACACATCTGTGTCGCTTTATTTGTTTGTAAACCGTTTGACAGTGCTTTTGTAAAGCGAAATAGATCTGTCAGTATAATTAAAGTTGTGTAGAATTTTTTTCCATTTGAGTGTTGTCAGTATGTAATAATTCCTATTGTTTATATTTGTTTTATATTATACATGGCTACAGTAAGTTTTTATCAAATTAACTAAAACATAAAAAAAATAGATATGACCGAAGTCATAGGTATCCTTATACCCTCGAACACGCGGAAAAGTGTCTGTGTCGTTCAAGGGGAGTAATACAATATTTACGAGGACCTTTCTAATTTGTCTTCTACCTAGAAGTTTTGGGTTCCAATCCTGGTAGTTTTTAAGAGTCCCAGTCTGTTCCCAGTTTTCACAAACGAACTTTTGAATATTATACTTAGTAATTTTTTTTTTACAATAACAAAACTTTAAGTATGTTTTTGGTTCGTTAGAAGATATCGCCTTACACCAATCAGTCCGCAAGATTGAATTGTTTTATTTTTATTATCTTTCAGTTTCTTTCAGTATTCTCTCATATTGTTGGTTTTTTTATCAATTTGTAATTAATTTTCGTTTCTTAGAAACATTGTGCTTCAATGAGATATTACTTTTATCAATTTTTCAATAAAATAAACTGAATTCAAGTGTTATCAATATAATTTATGATCCATCACAATTTAAATATTAAATATAAGAATTTATTTCTCGAACGTTCTTTAGTGATCGTAAAAACTCCATAGTTTCCTGAAAACTTAATCCATTTCTGTAAAACATGTTTCGAAAAATGTCAAACAATGAAATTTCCTGAAAACTTCGACTCCATCAGCCCTCGGGCTCTTAAGATAAGTCTATTTCACGCGACAAAGCTTGCCATTCTAAATCGATACGACCGGATATTTTTGCTTGATCTTCTTCTGTATGTTTATAATAAACAGTAACTGCAAATGATGTATAAGACAATATAATATTAAAACAAGATTTTCGGTTATTTTTGGCAGTTTATAAATTACTTATAATAAAGTAATTTTCGTAAATAGAAAAACAATTGCTTCAAATGCTCAGCCTAAATAAGGTGATGAAATAAAACGCGACTAGTTGGATACTTACCCACGACTTCTGTCTTTCCATGGCTGCTCTTAGCTCATAGATTTTTAGATAGCGTCAATCCTACCTATTCTAAACCACTTTTCATTTACACTTACAATATTTTTTTCTCACAACACTAAAATAGGTTGCAGAACTAATATTTAACCTTTCGCTTCCGGTGCTAAAAAAATCGCGCGTTCCTGTGCTGTGTATTCAATACACATCAATACACATGTAAAAATGAGCGATAGGAAAAATAAGAATATTCATAGCCAATCGCTTAAATTAATTAAATTTGAATTCAAAAGCGATAATAATTGAAATTTAATTGCTGAAAACATGAAAAAACCTCGGCCGACGTTCACAAAACGGGCGCAGAGACCACCTCGTATGAATGCACGCGAGCTACTGAGACGGGACTCTAACACTAACACTAACACTGTGTATGTTATACCTCGAAGGAAGAAACAACTGCGAACTGAGATTCTATTTCTTGCGTTCCCATATACCGAAGTAAAGTGAGATTGAGACGTGAATAGCGTCGCTTCCTCACCCATAGCGGTTTTTAGAATGAATATACCTACGTCACACACTGACACACGTTTGATTGCATTGGTGAATTTATTCCCGATCACAAAATATCTCTGATGTGGCCGATAAGTGCTAATTAATTTTAATATTCTTTTTTCATTCAATGCATAAATGTATTACGGAGGAATACCTAAAATCTGAACCCAGTATTTATTATATTTATAGATATTAAAGTTTTTAGAAGTAATTTGTACTAGTTACACATCACAGGGAAGGAAGGGGTTAATGTCGACGGCTGACGTCTAACGGTAAGGTTTCACGCAGGCACCCCATGTTCGACTCTTGGCGGATTCATTTGCGGGCTGATTTTATGTTTACACAATTTTACATCTGAATTTATATTTTTATGTGACTTATACGAGTATGCTGCTAATCATGATTTCTTAAAGCGCTATTGAACACAAAAATAGCTATTTATAAAAACTCTGTCGAACGAAAATCTGCAGCAGATTAAACCCACTGATAGTATTGAAAATTTAATCTTCTATGCATTGGAATTTCAGGTGTAACTTGTAAAGAATGTGCGCTTTCTGAAGTGCAACAGCTTGCATACAATACAATAATATACGCACGTGTATCTTCCATCTACAGCACGGATGTCAATTATACATGCTCTCGAAGGATAAGCCCATCGATCGATTATTCAAATCCATTTTTCGATTGTATTATTGTATGCATTTAAAACTGGCCGTTATAATACCATATGACAATTTTTTCCAATCAACCAAAAACATGTAAGATATAAGTATTTTTTGTGTGAAAAGCAAACGGAAACTCATATTCTTTCTTAGGTTCCATCAGAAACCGAATCTTAAACCGTTAAGTTGGAAGACAAAGTTTTCGGCAATATAAACCAAGGCCAAAGCAAGGGTTGCGGGCTCGATTCTAATTAGTACCCAGATGCTTTAAAAAGGATTCCAGTCTGGTTTTTATATAAGGCTTGTTTGAGAAATGGTAATAAACCCGCCAGGTTGTTCTCTGTACAACGAAAGTGTAATACAATCCAATATACTCGTATCAAACCTTCCAGGCCAGCTGTTGTAATTTGCAATTTTTAATTAAACAACTAGACAATGCAAATATAAAGTGCAAATAAGAGTGGAAGGTGTGATAGAGGAAGATTAAAGAATGTATCGTTGGATCAAGTAAACGGTGTTTTGAAAGAAGGAAAGGTAAGAAGTAAAATAAATCGTAGGAGCTGTATAAATGGTGTATGGATGTGGAAGAGGGGAAATATGTATGCTAAGAATGGAATGTTTGGCGAAAAGTCCTCTCCGTCTACCACAGCAGTCAAACGTCGTGATGGTATAAATCTATATAAATTATTAATAAATGTAATGATTTCTAAATTGATTAGAAATTTTTCCTTTTATTAATAATCTATTATTTGAAGATATTGTATATATGGTGACTTAAATTATTAATTAGATGTAGAATTTAACAAAGCTTTCAAAATAAATAAATATTTAATTATTATTCTGCTTAATAAATTAGAATGATAATTAAATATTTATTCATTTCATAAATATATCATTCTCATTAATGCATTTAGGTCCCGTCCTTGTCATATTTCAGGAAGTAGAATTTATTTGTGGATATTCCCCCACATTGATCCGTATTTTGAATATGAAATCTGATTTCTCTTATACAAATAGTATCAACTAATATACTCGTATACGCTAGGTTATACAAGAAGAGATCGCAAACGCAATGAGTGGATTCGCAGCCAAGCAAGAGTTGACAATGTTATTGAGGTCGCAAAAATACTGAAGTGGAAGTGCGCTGAGCACATCGCCCGAACAACGGGCCATCGTTGGACGTATGAAGTATTCCAGTGGTACCGAATAGGAAGAACTAGGCCTGTAAGAAGACCTAAGGCACGCTAGGTGGACGAAATACGTAAGCAAGCAGCGATTATGTGGCAGCAATGCGCAAAGAACAGGATTTCTTATAAACAAATTGAAGAGGCCTATATCCCGCAGTAGATCAATGCAGGCTGATGACGATATACGCTGTAACTCGATCTAACAAATGTCGGTCCTGCAGCGCTTCAACTGTGAACATATAGAGGATATGAAATCGAGGTGGACAGGACAGGGTTGGTGGGCAGAGGAAGCGCTATAGGGACAGTCTGCGAGAGTCGCTGACTTATGTTAGTGCGGGGCACCCGAAGACTGGCAGCAGGTCGCTCAGGATCTTGGAAAGTGATGAACCATCTGTTCTCAGGCTGGCGGCGTCTCAATAGCTGGCTAGATGAATGAGAAACAGTCAGCGTGCTGCGAGCATGTAATCAGGTATTTCAGCAGTATCCCTATACAAGTGACGTCTGCGGCTGTGCATATCTAGGATTGGGATGTTTTTTCACTGAAGATCGCATGCTTGACGTGAAGTGACAGCTCGAAATTGGCATTGAATTGGCGAGGGGATCCTCGACTACAAGGTCCTGCAACGACGACAACATTGTTGCGCTATTTTACCAAATTCCGATATTACTACTTCTAGCATACGACCATAAAGTTATTTTATATGCCCATATAAAGTATATAAATATTAAAAAATAATAATAATGATAGTTGTGTAAAAGGCCTTTTGGAGTGTTATACCACGTGATTTCACTCACAATACTGACGTTTCGAGAGCGGTGAATTTGACGGAAGAGGAGAAAAGCCTTTCTAATAAGAGATTTTATATGACGATGTGTGTTTACGAGACTGAAGCGAGCGATGTATACCGGGTAGGAATGAAGTGGGGATCAGTCTTCTCTGATTACCCTAAAAGGCAGATCGAGTATTGACGATGAAAGTTAAACTTAAATCGGTTTTTCCCACCTCTTCTCCTCAGTGATGTGTGGAAAGATTCAAGATTGTAACGGCCATAAAAATATGCCACCATAAAATGAGATATCGACCTGTTTCTTTTGCAAATTCAATGAGGTTCAAGTTTGGTGCGTATCATAAACGCTTTTTTAACATTTTTACCGACCTGTGAAGAAAAATGGATGCTGATTCGCTGAGAACAATGTTCAAAATTTGAAGACTTATTTATTTATAAAAAAATCATACTTTCGTTATATGTATTATAGAACAACCTAATGGGTTATTGCCATAGGGCAATCTCTTCCAATCTATAAGATATGTTTTTACCAAGCCTTTAGCGAAAATCAAACTGGAACCTTCTTTAAAAAATCTAGGTTCCAAAGGGTTCTGGATTCAGGGTTTTGAGTCAAAATCTGGGTCCGAACGCACGATCCCGGGGATGAAAGACAAACATTTTATAGACTAGGCCACGGTGATCGACAGGATTTATTGTTTTGCAACGTCTTCAAATCAATCAGTATTTCCATTCATAAAAATTGTAGAAAATATATTTTTTTCAAATACGGATGTCGAAAAGAATAACTCAAAGAGGTGTACATATTAATCAAGTTATAACTTTGAAAAGCAAAGAATTTCAATACAAAGGAATGTTTTTTTAAAAGCCAGAAATAGCGAACTCAAGGGTCAAAACTAAATTATTACATACAAACAAACCATTATATCGTTTTCCTGCCAGGGTAGCCAAAGAAGACCGATAACCAGACTTTCCTACTTCGATTCTCATATTCCGCTTCTTCCATATTCATACATTTTATCATAAAACTCCTACGATTTTTCTTACTTCTTACATTTCCCTCTTTCTAAATATCTTCACTTGATCCAATCATACTTTCCTTGGTCATCCTCTACTATGCCTTCTACTCACATTTT
This sequence comes from Odontocerum albicorne, assembly GCA_949825065.1. NCBI lineage: Eukaryota > Metazoa > Arthropoda > Insecta > Trichoptera > Odontoceridae > Odontocerum > Odontocerum albicorne. Next base: position 20,520,374 of record OX463845.1, read on the forward strand.
CACTGTATATTTGTTTTGTTAGACTTTCTTCATTCATTCGTTCCACGTATCCAAACCATCTCAGAGTGCTCTTCTTCATCTTACTCAACACATCCGCCTTAAGTTCACATTCGTCCCTTATATTTTTGGTACTTATATTTTTTTATTTATTTAGCTATTATTATTTTGTTCACTTTTTATTCGTCTAACAAAAAAAACCACTTATAATAATTAAGCCACAAAACAGTAAGTGATATCTAAAGATTTCGTATAACATTTTTCTTAGCATGTGATTCAATTACTAAAATCTTTTCAGCTGACGTATTGAGAGGAAAAAAGGGGTATCGGTTTATACGGAACTGGAGTAGAGTTCCATTAAGGGAGAGAGACGGTCGATTAAATCTTCCGTACAAAGTGGTAAAGGGAACTAATTGGCCAGCGGGTGGTCTGATGAAATTATGCTCCCATTTTACTTTGACACCAGTCAAAGGAGAATATATGGTATATGTGGAACACTAGACCCACAAAGCTCATTTTGAAGGAGACATCTTCAAGGACTCTCTATATTTATAAAAGCTTTCCCACTATTAACATTTTAAATATAT
>OX463845.1:20521157-20691741 GCA_949825065.1 Odontocerum albicorne
TTTTCGCTTTGTCACGTCTAGCCATGTTTTTTTTAATGTCGTCAGTCAGCCATGGGGCAGGTCTATACTTTAAGTGAGTAAGTTTAAGTGGAGCGTGTTTGTCGCAGAGCTCTAGTAAAAACGTGTTGAATAGATTTATTTTACTATCTATATTATCCAATCGTTCGATGGCCGCCCAGTCAACTTCGCTTGCGTCGGAAAATAAGGCGTCCCTATCAACGCGTCCAAAGCTTCTCAGGAATTTTCTCTCTTTTGAGAGTTTCGGAGCGTGGTTGATCAGTGAGATATATATCAAATCATGATGCGAGAAGCCTGGAGCATCAATTTGTCCATGAGTTCGAACTGCAGAGGGATTTGAGGTAATAATTAAATCTAGAAGGCTTTGGGAATTTCTTGTTACATGTGTACAGTTTAGGGGCATTATTGAGAGGTTCATTGACTGTACGATTCTCAGGAGTTTATCAGATCGGCCGTCATTTTTTTTAAGGCACGTATTGAAATCTCCCATTATGAGAGTGGTATTGAAATTAGGAGTATGATCTTCAAGAAGTTTTTCTAACTCGTCAAAATAATTATTATTAGGAGGACAGTATATCACTCCGATGAGATATTTAATGAAGTTGTAGTGAAGGGATATAAATAAATATTCTGGGCCTCCAGAGTAAGGAGCTTGGGATTGACAGATGATAGAAAAATTTATATTATTCCTCAAATATATGCAGACTCCTCCTCCCATTCTCCCCACCCTGTCTCGCCGAACTAGATGGAATCCTGGAAGAGAAAAAAGTGAGTTTGATAGTGATGGTTTCATCCAGGATTCGCTAACCAGCAGGGCATGGACAGGCTGGTCATGAAATGAGGTGAGCAGCTCAGAATAATGGGCGGGTATGCTTTGGGCATTTATATGGCATGCGTGAAAGTCATTGTTAGCTGTAGAGAAAGCAGAGCGGAGATGATTATTCAAAAGTAATGGCGGGTTTGTATCAGCGAAATCTGAAGAGTCTGAAGATGACGTGTCCAATGTAGATAGGAATTCAGGAAAGGGTGAGGGAGTAGATAGAAGGGTATGCGAAGTAGGTAGAGTCATGGAATCATCGGGAGATAAGGGGGGCGATGACATTAAATATTTGTTCAAAAAAAAAAAAAACACAAAATAAACTAAATCAACGAAAAAAAACAAGCTCAGAAACACAAAGCCAAGAAACAGCGAATTTATTCTACTGTCACGCGTCGTACCCCTGTCTAGTTGATTGAAGGTCACAAACAAGAAATAAAAACAAGCAAAAAAAAAAAAAATTCGAAAAAATTACAAAACCCTTAGAGACTTACAATGCAAGTCATTAAAAATACATACAAATAGAGAGAGAGAAAAGGAAACAAGAAACAAATGTAAAAGTAACACTTAACGTAGTTCAGGCAAGTGGAAGAGAGAAAAAAGAAAATATGAATATATTTCCACAGCTATAATGTAATCAGTAAGAGAATATCTACATTGAGTGTGGATTGCCTCAAGTTGTAAAATGGAAGCTGTCAATCATGAAAAGGAAAAAAAATAGCAATAGATTCCCAAAAAAAAAAAAGAAAACAGAATGTAAATATAGGCAAGTCAAAATAATAGGATAAAAAAAAACAGTTTAAAGGCAATATACAGCGGCAGGAACACAGCTCAATAGTACAGTGGGTAAAAAAAAAAAAAAAAAAAAAAAAAAACAAAAAAAAAAAAATATCAAAAACAATGAATAGTTTGAGTCTGACATTTGTTCCCGCCATCAAAAATGTAAGATATGTTATGTACCGAGCGCGAGTATTGCCACAACGGAGGTGCAAGTCGCATTGCTGTCAAAATTTATTGTCGATTGCAGTACAAGCAGCATATATCACCCGACGCATGAATCAACTCAAGGACCCAGTTAACAGATCAAACAAAAAATTCGGGCTAAGTACGCCGAGCCGAACTCACGATCAGGCAACATTGCCTCGACTGCCGATCAGCGCGACTCGCATATGCTCTATGACATTTATTCCGCTGATTTATTGGTCTTCATAATGCGGCAACACTCGCGTAATCACAACATAATATTTGACACAAAATTTGACAGTTTGTTAAAATGTTTTGAAATAATAGAAGAGAAAAAAAAGAAATACTAAAAGCACGTATCACTTGGAGCCCGATGATTTTCCCCTCTTAGAGCTCTGCCTTGTTGATCTCGCCTGGGTCTCGCTATCCAAGGTTACTTCGTTTGTTCCCTTTATGTTCTGCAGCTCCTGCAAACTTGTGAGATGAAAGATTTTGTCACGGTGGCGAACTACAATCCTTCCATCTCTGGTCCAGCAGCTTCGCGGAGGAAACAATCTGCGAGCCTCCATAAAGACCGTATAGCGACTCGGGGTCAGGGACTCCGTTATCAATATCTCCTTCCCTTTGAGGTTCCTCTTCTTATTAAACACCTCTTGGCGTCTTATTTTATTGCAGAAATTAACAACAATGGGGCGCTTACCCGTTGTTCCCCGTCCCAAGCGAAAACAGCTGACGATGTCGTCCGGACTGAGCTCCACACCCAGGTCAGTCCGGGCGCACGCTATGATCGCCTCCCTGGGCGAGTCAACCTCACTCTCTCGGATCCCGTGGAACAATAGAGTGTTCCTTCGGGCCACCGCCTCGAGATTGTCGATCCGGGAGTGGAGATCCTGCTGAACCTTGAGCACCTTTTTCATGAGGGTCATAATTTGCTCCTTAAATCTCACAAAATCCCCCGTCAGTGAGGTTAGGTCTGGAGAACGGGCGCCATCTCCAGTTTGACGGAGCCTCTCCTCGAATGACGCCATCTCAGTTCTAAAGAACTCTATTAGCTCCTCCGTATTACCACCCTCCATATTAACCCTCAGTAATTAGTAATAAAATATAAATATTTAAACTCGCGTGACAGTTAACGCGTCTTCACTTTTCGACCATAGACAACAATTTTGAGGGGTCAAAAATAGAAAATAGATTTGTTATCATTTTCAATTTATAAGAGTATAATTAATTTTTATATTAGATTTAAGATTAGTTGAATAAATAAAATTTGTATAGTTAATTATGATAATTAAAATAAAAATTGTTAATATAAAAATGTAAATTATTATTCAGTTTAAAGGTATTATTTGAGGAATGTTAGTAAGAACAACACAGCACACACTTGCAGAAATGCCCTTAAGCACTTTTTTTTACTAATTGTTGGAAACCTTCGAAAATTCTAATGAAACACTCAGGAAGACAGGCGTCTTAATAGACCGATGTACGTTGTAGTTTAAAAAGTGTTAATTAAAGACAAGCTACAAAACAAAAGAATATACTATAAAAATATACGTAAAAGAGTGGTTTTTTGTTTGTCATTTTAGTGTACCTTCAAATATATCCCTCTGTCAACTTTTCTTTGTTTTTTTCCTCTTTCGTATGTTACCCTTCAAATGACTCCGAATTATGAATTCATACATATTGAATAGCATGGCTGGGAGATAATTTTTATTGAGCCCCAGTTATCGAGACATTGAACTAAGAACGAGTTGGGTAGGCACAGACTTGCGGTTAATCGTTGCAAATATTAGTAACAGTACCATACGTTATGAAAAAAACACACCCTTATGTGTACTATAGTGTAGTATAATAGTGAACCAAGCGAACTCTTTTTACCAGATAGGGACTTTTTTGGATACCATCGTGCGCAATTTAGGTGCCCATTTTTGGTATCCATTTTTCTAAAGCATTCTAGCCTACTTTTTACTTGAGGCCTCTAAAATGTCGGTTGAAAAAAAATGCCATACGGCAATAAACCCGCTAGGTTGTACTGTATACAATGAAAGCGTTATACAACACTAAGTACCACATAAAAAAAAGAGAATCCTACGAATTAATTTCAGCTCTTCATTTCATGTTTCCAAGTTCCATTTGAATTCCAAGTATCGAGAATATTTTCATCATATCAGAGCTCTTTGCAATTTCTTATGAAAATCAATCGTCCAGGTTGTATCATAGACAATGAAAATGCAAAACAATTTTTTTTACACTTTATACAATTTTCATTTTCGACAGCTTCGTTTTCATTGTTTGATTGCATATATGCCGAATATCATTTTGAGGTCGTCGACGTCCGTGGGAGGAATTTATAAATATTTTTTAGAACATGTTATTAAAAAATAAGAATATTATTTGGAAAAATTCTTGATATTTTTGGAACATGTAGCAGAAATTATTTTAAACATATCAGCTCAATGATTTAACAGTGGGATATTAAAATTTATTGTAAGGTGAAATGGAATAATTTTTTTATGGAATCTTTCCAATATTTTTCCTTAATGTGATAAATATTTCGGATTTAAGTTTGTGAAACTCCAAATTAGAATAATAAACAAAATAAACTTTATTATATGACTTATTATATTCATCACCGCGACACGAGTTTCTATTTCCTACTCCAAGGAACTCTTCAAGCGAATGATCGTGGTTTATTATGAAAGTATTTTTTAGCACTGTTTAGTATTTCGTCTGAAGCGTGTGATGTCTATAGATCCAAAATATTTTAATAATAGTTATTCTTTGCTGTATTTTGTTACTTCATACTGTTTTGAAAAGATGCAATAGGATCAACAACGCTTATATATTTATATTCTTGTGCCAGTACTCCTCTGTGTCATTCCAATATATGTTTTTTTCATTACATTTCATACACGCCGCCGCTCTTATTTTGTTTATCTTTTTTGCCCTTGGCGCTTAAAATATTTTAACTAATAATAAACGTTTTTTTTTCTGGAAGTAAGCTTGAGACAATCAAAGTTTATAAAAAAATGTATTCCAATTGTACCCGCCACCCATTTTGTTTTATTTTATGATAAACAATTATAAATAAGCCATGCCGTTAATTTATTTTAAAGTATATGATGTATTATTTTAAAGGTATATGATGTAATATTAAATATTTTTAGATATTTCCTTTATTTTTTGGTTACTTGTTACAATCATTCTCGTTCAATTGTAGTCGAATCAATTTCGTAATCATTGAATGAAATCCTTCCATTTTATGGCACTGCGAATGATTTGAATCGACAACCATAACGTCAATATCTAAATGTTTCGTTCATTTGATAAGTTTTGTCTCATTTTGTTGTAAATAGTACAACCTTAGGTTATTGTTATGAAGCATTCTCTTCCAGCTAACTAGAAAGCCGTTAAAAAGTAATTAAGTGAAAAACAGACTCATATCCTTTTTTTATAAAAGAGTGTATCAACGGAAATTAAACGGGATTTGGTCTTCATCAGTTTTTATTGGCTATCCGGAGTGAACATCATCCTCGACTGTCATATTACCATTACGGACTTTTAAATCACATCGGACGAACACGAAAACTTACTGCATCGTCACCATACACTACACTTTTTTTTTAATGTCGCATTTTATTTCATTGCGGCAGTAGCAAAGTATCAAGCCCTGAAAAAACAACTTATTTTGTTCAATATTAATAAAAATAACATTTTGTGTAGTGCCGTTTAGAGAATAGACTCTCCTCGAGGGCGCTCTAACGTAGGGTTCGATCCCACTATTATTGGTAGATTGAAAATATAACATAAAAAAACTAAGATGACTGTAAGGATTGAAAGGTAGTGGCTGCGGCCACTAGATTAAGAACATATCCGCATCAGCAAACGTTTAGAAAATTATATTTGGTAAGAAAACCTAAAAAAGCTTACCAACGGAGACGAACTGCAAAGAAATCTTCTTATTCTTCTGATATGTGAAAGAAACACATATGGCTTTAGATGGAGCGTAGTGATATGACTTCTCAAAAAGGGATGTCTTAAGTTCCTTCCTAAAGCTGCACACACCACTCATTTCTCTAACGATTTGAGACATACAAAATACTAACTAAAATTACACAATGAATTCTTGTTTTTTTTTTTAGAATAATTAATTAAACAATCTGGTTTAGGTTCTGTATGACATTTTATCACAATAAAAAATCGATTTAATTGAAATATTACTTGAAAAATTCTAAAAGGGAAGAACAATTCACGTCTGGATATTGCAGAGCCTAAGCACGTATTTAAAACGAACTTTAACCTTCAAAATATTTCCAAAAAAACGCTCAAACAATTTGGAGCAATAATTGCAATGTCAAGTTCATTACCATTTATAAAAATATACATTAATGAAATTTTTGTCCGTTCCGAGAAATACGAAACTGCTTGAGGACAACCCAATAATTTGGTGTTGAGTAATTTCTTATAGAATGAATAAGATATGTAAGCTTGTAAAGTTCTCGTATTATAATTTATTAGAATTTAATATTTACGTAGATAGAAATAAGATTTGATATTCAATTTCACCAGTTCTCGTAGCCTTAAGCTTGTTAATGCATGTTTAAAGCGTTAATCAATGAAACCACGTACAAAAGGATTTCATTTAGCAATATTGAAATAAACACATTTTCGAAACTAATACGAGAAAACCTGGTGTTACACGCGCGATTTATGTTTATTTATTTTTAAATCAAATACACAAATTTATATTATAGTATTATTACAAACCAAATAAATATTGTAAACCAATCTCTTTAATGGATACCTTAGGTCAGCGTTCGGCAACCTATATGAAGTGAAGTGCCTTTTTTTTAACTATTGGATACTCCGCGTGACACTGACAGATCCAGAATGTTTTCATTGGGTCGGTTAAAGAAAAAGAAAAATCTAGCTCTAAGAAATTAAATATTTATTTAACAACTATTATAATACTTCATTATAATTCAAATTACTTACATGGCCCCATACGCAATATAAATTGGAGGTCCTGTTCAAAATTATAATGAGAATTTGCGCTAACAAATTTTTTTGAATTTTCTCCTTCAAAAACTGATTACTTCGTTTAAGACAATGAGCCGTGCAGTGAGAATTTTTTTGATGCTTCCCCAAAAACTAATAATTTCGTATAATAAAACAAGCCGTTTTGTTAAACAAATTATGCATGTAACATAATTTGTTAATGTCCTGAAGAATTTCATTATTTGTCATTTTTTATACCTGGTAGCACGCGTGCCATGGTTTCCGACAGCTGCCTTAGGTTATTTCACCTCGATTATTGGGTAAAGCCTTTGAAATTTCAGGACTCGGAAATACAACACATATATTATATTTTGACCAACTATAAAAACTATCGCTTCACAAATAAGCTATCTATGTGATTTCCTTTGGGATGAATAACATTGACGAATGTGGATTTATTATTCAAGTTATTAATGTTTTCCTATTCAGTAAACTGTTAATGAAAACTTTACAAATATTTTCCAAGAAATATGATGACAGTTCTTTCATTACAGAAGGTTGCCTTTTGAAACTAATTTCTTTCATTATTTTAAATAACCTACTGAAACATTTTTTTAAAAGTTATATCTTTAATTTTATGTACTTACATATTTTGTGAATCGTATAATTTTAAAACAAACTTTATTAATGAACATCACAAAAAAATATTTTGATACTAAAATCAAATACAGGATTTTCATCAAAAAGTTGTAGAACGATTAAATTAACTTAACGTTTAAATTTTACTCACCAAGAAATCTGTTTGCAAATGATGACTGAGATGAAACTATACGGAGTGTTGTAAGGCAGGCGATCAACCTAAAACAAAACAAAAAACACTTCAATTAAGTATCAGATACAAATAAATAAAAAATAGCATTATTGATATTCAAAAACTTTACTTCAGCCGAAAGTAATCTAACATATAAGATATGATCTCTCTGAAACACGATAAACTTTCTCCCAAAACAAATAAGAGCATAACACGTGTAAATACAAGTAGAATAAATTGTTATTTTCATTCAACTCATTTTAAAATTAAAGTGACAATTAATTTAATGATTATTCTGAAAAAAAAATGTTTTTTTTTACCAGTATGATCTAACATATTGTACAATACATGTACACATTTGCAATCTGATGTAGATCCTGTACTATTTTCAAAATACTAACTCATTATAAGTGGAATAAACGGTGTTTGATAAAACAAATTACAATACTAAATCATTGAAATCATTTTAAATCATGCCCCCAAGATAACAGATAACTGCGTCAAAAAATCGAGAAAGTTTGAGTGAATTAATAATAATGTCTTTTTTATATTCTCGTTGATACGTGTTCATTCTTATGGCTGCGATCCAAAAATTGCTTACATTTTTCCAAAAACATTATATATTTTTGTGAAGTATAGTATGCACTAATATTAACACATTTATTTCATCCACCTACAAAAATATGAATGGTATGAAATGTATCAGCATGTTAAATGAGCATTATAGCTATAAAAATATATACATTTAAGTCACAGGTTTCCACAAACCCTTCATAAATAGGCGGGAAACCCCTTTGTTATTCGAGAGGAATACTTAAAATTTGTGGAAAAAGCCTTTGTTATTTGAGAGGAATAGTTGAGAGCAGATTTCAAAACTGCTTTATTCAAGTCCAGTGGATTGTTGCACAGTTATTCTCCATATAATTTTATTAAACAAATATATGCATGTCTTTTTTTATAAACCAAGATCTAAGTGGTTTGCTGTTACATCTTCTCAACTCTCTTCTATGAAATAGAGGCGTGTGCAATGAACCAAGAAACATCATATAGTATCGAAGTTTTTGACATGTGAATATATATTACAGATATACTACAGATTAATCCAAATGATTCTTTGGATGGATCGTGATAAAATGTAGAAGTGCTTGATCGTATGGACAAAGTACGAGATTTTTTTAAGTAGGGACAAAATATTAAGAATACTATAACTGATCAGGGTAGAAACATACGTTGTATATTTTGACTTAAGAACCTGCATAAATGATTTAAGTGTAGCTCATGTGAGTGGTTCCAGGTTGCAATCAACAAGTAAAGATTGTCACAAAAGTATCTAGCTTGGTAAATTTATTATTTTAGTTCAAGTAGAATATTTTAATATGTAGAACAACATTAAAATTTACCATATAAATTCTATAAATTCTTTAGTATTTAGTAATGTTTTGACCAAGTTAAACTTAGTTCAACTTGGTCAAAATATTTTCTAAAATGATTTCAATACAATAAATTATTATTTTTATTTACATTTTGTGTTTATCAGGAATCGAGTAATGTTAAGTGTGTTGTCAATATTTGATTAATTGACATGCCCGTTTTGATCTCAATTTTTAATAAAGCTCCGTATCGAACATGTTTAACCACTATAAATGGAATAAAAAGTTAAACAAATATTTGGTGTATTTGAATAGCTAAATATTAAACTATTGCCTTTTATCCATTACCGTGGTCTATAGTTAGTATGCTTTATTAGTATACAGTTGTCATTATATGACGAAAGTAGAACATGTGTTAGCACTATAACAAACGAGATAAGTCAAGGGCCTATTATGTCACTCTGGTTATTTTAATCATTTCATAAATTAGTGTGTGAGGTAGTACGGAGGTCAATGTATGGCAAACAAATATCGAACGAGAATTTACGCAGATTGCTTTCTACTGATGACACGGTAGTGTTATTTGAGAATGGCGATAAAATACAGAGGTGATAAAGTAAATTATATGAGAGATATTAAAAGAAAAATCTAAAAATAAATACTGCGAAATTTAAAGCAAAATGTGATATTTGAAAAAGCAATGTAATTTAAAGCAAAATGTGATATTTAAAAAAAGGTAAATTAAAAGCAAAATGTGATATTTGAAAAAGCAATGAAACTTTTCTCATAGAGAGAGTTACGGTGGATATTAAACGGCGTGTAGCGATAGGAGACAAAGTCAATAGTGAACTATATGTACTGGAACTGAACAGTGTCAAAATTTGCTAAGACGATATTCCACAACATTATTTTTGTATCAACTTTGAGTACAAATAAATTTAAAAAAATACTTGGATAAATAAGCAAACGTAAAAAAATCTGTGAAAGCCTAAGAGCTGTGTGAAAAGGAGTGTATCCATGGAGAAGGAGGGGAAGTTTGACACTGTTCTTTCTGCCAACCCAGACAGAGAAACGGTGTGATGGTATGTATGTATGTTTGTAGCATCCAAATGTGTTAGTTTGAATTTCTGTGAGTCCAGAACACATTTTACTTTGAGACTTTTTTCACGTTTATTTATTATTATACGAGCACTTTGTAGCTGCCTAATGTAAAATTTTAGAGCATTTTTGGATAAACATATTGAATGAGACAGCGCTAAATAAGTCATTTTTACGAGTACATGTATTACACTATCGCTGTATTAAAAATATCAATGCATGCTTATTACAATTAGATTTTTTTTTTCTTATAAAATTTATTTAATTTTCGTCACCTTAATTTGTTGCTCACTTGATATGTTTTAAATATTAGCCATGGCCCAAGCCATAGGTGTGGATATCTCCAAAACCAGGCGCTTGTTTCTAGCTGGCAACCCCCCGCACAACAGGTGCCCAGCCATGCCTTCGATTTAGAATGAATCGTACGATACTTTTTAGAAGATTACTTTTGAATATTCAATAAGAAATTACTTAATTCTTGCTCTAATCATATTTGTTTCCACAACACGTATTTTTACATTTCATATCTCATTTTATTTTTCATATCTCGAAGTTTTCTTCAGGTGGAATGATTCCAAAAAAATAATACAGTATTAAATAAACAACCAATGCAAAAAAAAACTCTCATTAAATTTTTTTTAAAGATCACCCATACTTTCAATGACATATGGTACTCGTACCAGTTTGAACTGAACATTTATTTTACAAAAAACCGAGATCTTTTCCACTAAGTACTTCTTTGGCATATATCATATACTCGTAGATGAAATTCGTGTCGTGTAGATAAATTAAATTAATGAATAACAAAGTCATTTCTTGTTGAATATTCTAATATGAATCTTTACAAAACTTAAACTTAAGCATTTGAAAAATTTTAATTCCTTAAAATCTATCTTTTTCAATACCTTACACTAAAATTACTTAAGAGATTTCGTAAGAAGCATAAAATTTACGAAATCCAATTTCAACTTATAAAACATTTCGTCTTTCTCTTAAGAAATTAAACTGATAATGTTTTACATTATGGCTACTGATACGATCTAAAAACTTTATACATTTTTTTAATAAGTTTTAATTTAATAAATTTTTATTATAGTCGAGCATGGGTTAATTTTTTTTTGTAAATTTCATTCACGGTCGTTGTCCTATAAATAAAATCCTGCACTTTTTATGCAATTCAACAATAAAATTAAAGTGAATGTGAATGGCATGACATATAACATCATGTCTTTCGAGTATTAGAACAATATATGTATGTATATAAGAATAAAAAAATATTTTTATTTTTAAATATGTTTTCATATTTAAGCTCCACGCTACAGAAGAAAAACGATCTAATTCGGCTATCTTACTAAGCTCATTGCTTATCCTGAGACAGCTGATAATTTACAATGGGACCTGAATAATTTACAAATAAACACACATAAACGATGCAACAAGGCCGAACTACAGTCAGTCAGGAGTAACTGTCCCTGTGGCGTGGCACGACAAATATAAAATTAACAAACTGACCTTTCATAAAGTCTTAAAATTATCACTACACATTTCACAGTCATAAACTGAAATAGTCACACAAGAATATGAGACGGTGGTTTTAATTTCAAACTCTCTTTCAATCTTATAAAATGTCGTTTTTTTTATTTTATAGGGAAATCAAAAGTAACGGGTGCCGAAATCTTTTTTATTGTGGTACATATTCAAAAATTCTCATCATAAAGCGGACACATTGAGAACATTATTTTAAACACTTAAGACGGTATTCTCATTTGGAATTTGAAAAAAAAACGATTTTTTTTTCATTTTATTTTTCTGTAATCCTTTTTGAATAATTTCCAGTAAGAAATTGTCAAAAATCTTGAAAATTCAAAAAGCTATGAGGGTTTATAGTCGAGCGCGCCGGTCGGAAAATGACATGAGCTTCGCAGCTGTCAGGTCATCTATTGTTATGGCAGTAGCATTATTTTCCAATAATTCTCGTTCAATAGGATTTCTTGGGTTGATGAATTGATATTTAGTTTGTCGTGTAAAGAGGGGATTTTTTAATAAGTTTATTTGGCCCTGGAATTGCTGATTAACAAAAAGTTGAAAATATTTACTTTAATTCGTTTAAAAATCGCACTTGAAACTTTAAACGCGTTTCCTGAAAAATCACTTTTTTTAAACTATTTCCCGTAATAACTCAAAAACTAATCAACAGATTTTAATTAATAAGTACTTATTCTCTTTGTTATACCTCTTTCTTTTGCCGGTACTAGAATTATTTCAATCGATTCATTTTTTCGATTTTTTTCACTCCTCTAAATACAAAAAGATTGATTTTTAATGTCAACAAGCCGTCATTTTTTTTCTAATAATTGTTTTTTAATTATTCTAGTACCGGCCATAGTCACGTACTTTCTGAGTAAAAAAGAGTACAACAGCCTCAATTACGTGCATAATGGACCCCCTCCATGTACGGGTGGCCTTACTTCCGACTTAATAACAACAAAAATCTTATTTTTTTTCATTATGAAATTTTATGAAAATGTTCTTAAAAGATAAATAAATATGTCTAAAATAACAATTTTAAAAAATAATTCGTTCACAGAAAAAAAAATCGCTATTCCTCGTGATCAAGAATGATTATCAGCCATCTTGTGGATAGATGACGCCTGTACGTGTTGGTTCATTATGTGCAACCTGTCCACTTGAACAAGTAGGTAAACAGCTGTGACAGATCATATCCAAATTTTCCATTGCAAGGATATGTTACTTCCAAAATAATTACAATCAACCTCAACATTTCGTTTTGATAGAGTTTTATACAGCACTATTTATTTTCCTTTTATAAGCATTGAAATAATTTATGAACGTCACCGTCGTTGCTGGGCCTCGTATTCGAGGATCCCATCGCCATTCTTATGTCAATTCAGTTGAAAAACAAAGTTGAGCCGTGAAGTTTGTTTTTTAAGTGAGTGAGGCGTTGCACATCAGCCAACTCACCGGTCACACTGCTACACTGGAACCTATGGCACGCCTGAAGTGAGACGATCGGAGCACACCAACAGGTTTTTAAGTGAGTGAGCCGTTGCACATCAGCCAACTCACCGGTCACACTGCTACACTGGAACCTATGGCACGCCTGAAGTGAGACGATCGGAGCACACCAACAGGTTTTTAAGTGAGTGAGCCGTTGCACATCAGCCAACTCACCGGTCACACTGCTACACTGGAACCTATGGCACGCCTGAAGTGAGACGATCGGAGCACACCAACAGGTTTTTAAGTGAGTGAGCCGTTGCACATCAGCCAACTCACCGGTCACACTGCTACACTGGAACCTATGGCACGCCTGAAGTGAGACGATCGGAGCACACCAACAGGTTTTTAAGTGAGTGAGCCGTTGCACATCAGCCAACTCACCGGTCACACTGCTACACTGGAACCTATGGCACGCCTGAAGTGAGACGATCGGAGCACACCAACAGGTTTTTAAGTGAGTGAGCCGTTGCACATCAGGCAACTCACCGGCCACACTGCTACACTGGAACCTATGGTACGCCTAAAGTGAGACGATCGGAGCACACCAACAGGTTTTTAAGTGAGTGAGCCGTTGCACATCAGGCAACTCACCGGTCACACTGCTACACTGGAACGATCGGAGCACACCGGCAGGTTTTTTTTAAAGAATATATATACGAGTATGACCGAAGTTAAACGTATCCTTATACCCCCGAATACTAGGCGGAAAAAATACCTGTGTCATTAGAGGGGAAAAGCACAGCGCGGGGTTTAAACCGGCAATCTTCCGCACAGAAGTCCAATGCGTTACACCTCTGTTTATGATAAGCAGCATACGAGTATACGCTACAGAAAAACACAAATTCTAATGTAATAAAGTCTGAGAATTGAACCAGTCTGGAATTGAATTTACTTAGAATCAAAACAGGAGCGCTAGTTTAGCAAGCGTAAACATAAATAACTAACTATGAAATAAGCAATAACTCAATAACATTTTTTATCAAGAAAATTCGATATTTTGGTAAAAAAATTTTAACTTTGATATTTTCATAACTACGAAAATAGTTCTTCAACTAATTAAAGCGAGTCTATTACAGTTGGTGTAAAACTTGATTGATTCAACTAGAAACTATTTAATTATTATAACAGCTGGGTGGTCGACTTGGTCGTCAGCCAAGAAAGTTTCCTCAAAATTATTCTGGCAACAGGTTAAGTGTCTAACTACACCAATTATCACTCAGATTTTTATGACTATTTTTATTGCTCCACTTAGGTTACAAATTTATAAAATTAATGAAGTTTTTTGCAAAGTATGTTAAAATTTATTGCGAAATAAATTTATTTAATGAACGACGCTCATATTGATGATTTTTTTATCTAATTTTGCTCGAGTTAATTTTGAGAAAATATCATCATCATCAACCATACAGTCCAGGATGGGTCATAGCTGGCTCAGTGACTTATCTTTCTCAGCTGCATATCTCCTCCAATTGAATACATTCAATGTACAGCAGTTCTCTGTTACACCATCCAGCCATCGTGATTTATCTACACTCCCATACCCCATCGGATCGCCAATGAAACTCTTCCTTGCAGGTTCTTGCTCAGTATTCTGCATGCGCTAGA
Source organism: Odontocerum albicorne (assembly GCA_949825065.1). Lineage (NCBI taxonomy): Eukaryota > Metazoa > Arthropoda > Insecta > Trichoptera > Odontoceridae > Odontocerum > Odontocerum albicorne. The sequence continues at coordinate 20,535,856 of OX463845.1, forward strand.
AGTGCCCATGACAGTGCAGTCTAGCAGTTATTATATTATAAATTTTACTACGCTAACTTTGCCATACAGTGTATAGAGCTCCTCGTTATACTCGTACATGTATCTCCACGCGCAATTTTCATAAATTGTTTCATATATTCTGCGGAGAATCTTTCTCTCGAAAATATCAAGATTTTTTTCGACATTTGCGAAATTATACATTTTCAATATATTTTTCTAATTTGTAAGCGTGTTTTTCAAAATATTTTTATAAAGTGTCTCTAGCACCAAAATTAGATAAAATGCATTTGAGAAATCTTTCATCGTAATCGGGAGATTTGAATTATAATCTTGATATTTTAAATATAAGTTTTACATACCATATTTCTTGTTTCGTTGGTTAAATTGCCATAAGAATTCAATCTTTTTGAAATTTTATGAAATTCATTTATGAAGACAAAATTATGAGCATTATAAATTTTCCTTAATTTTTCAAGGGATGGGTTCTTAATATGTTAGTTCTTTCATCAACTGTGGGTCACTTAGTGGAACTTTATAATTAATATATTTTTTAGATATGGTTATTTTATTTTATTACACTTTATTTATTACTAAAAACAATTAATTTCAACACTTGCTGTATCATAATCAGGTGAATTTTCAGGAACTCAAGTGTACATAAATGACATCAGTATGTGTGTTGTTTATGATAAAATAGAGTGAGATAATCGAGAAGTGTCAAAAATAGAGAAAAGTCAATATGATTTGTTGTTTACGGTACTGAGGGGAAATTTCCTAATTAAACAACTGATCTTATTGTTATACAATAGTAGTTTTATACAAAAGAAAGAAATGTGACAATTTCTGGATTGATTAAAATTAATTGTTTCTACTTGGCATTGTTGAACAGTCACATGGTTTTTATTATTTGCTTAACCTTTTCCGGGAATTTTACCCAAATTACAAAATAAAAAAGTTATAAGGAAAAGAATTTTATATCAATAATATAGCTAATCAAGTCGTAAACCCCTTACCTAATGAGATTAAACTAATGTTCTATAAAGGAAATAATATGTATCGTTCACTGTAGAATACCAATACTATCTATAATACTCATAGCATCTGTTATAAGAGCGGAGTTTACCAGATTAGCTGTAATTATTGTTTTGTGGTATACGTAGGTATAACAACAAAAAACTTCATAAGACGAATAAAAAAACGCATTAGAGCAATAAAAACAATATTTTTTTTAAGTTCACCCAACACCTGATAATGTGTGATCACTCGTTTTCACACTCAATAAACACAAAAATACTGTATATATTTCACAATAAAAGCCTAAAAAACATTGATAATCAATTAAATTTATCCTCTTCTTCGCTTCTAACCCTATTTCCCCTTAGTACCATAAACAACTTATCGTATATACACTTTTACTCTATTTTATGTAAAAGTGTTATTCTATTTTACCATAAACAACACATATAATGATGTAATTAATATAAACTCGTACTTCAGTTCTTGACCACAAAGAAAGTTTTGAAATGCGTTGTGATTTGTAATAAATGAAGTGGAATAAAACGGTCATCATGTTTTAATTTTATATCTAAATATGTGTTTTTTACATGGCCTTTATTTGGCAACTTAAAAACAATGAATGCTTATAAAAATGATTTATTCTTATTATCTAATTATTATATTACAGTTTTGCTTGATTTGTTATTAACCTGTATGAGTATATTTATGTTAAAGTATATGTAAGTAATTATTTATAATCTGAGTTAAACAAATATTGAATATGAGAATCATAGAGCAATATTTTCAAATTGACACACAAAGTAATTTGTTTCACAATATTAATTTAATCGTCCAAGGAAAAAAAAACCTTCCAATTATTAAAAAAAACAAACATAGTTATATCCTAAGCCTCGTTAGAGGCGACTGCAAATACATAAAATGGATTCGTTTTCGAAGATAAAAAACATAATTGAGACCGGCTATCGATTTGAAGTTTGACAAGATTGATTTACAACAATGGAAAAATTATTGGACGTATAGAGTCATTCAAGAGGAACTAAATCCAAGAAGAACTCATCCATGAGGTGCTAACTAAGAGTAACTATAAAACTTAGAAAGCGAGGTATGGCATGTATAGATGATTTTGGAAAATTCGTTAGGAGGTTTTTTTTAGCAGAAAACAAATACAGAGGGCCAAAAATGATATACGAAGAATTGATAAAATGCAATTAAAATTCATCTTCAATACAAATTTTATTCATGTCTGTTTATTATAGTGTTATTCTAGAAGTTTCAATGTGAAATAAAAAAATATATGTCAAACATAATTCCGTTTATTGTAATTTGTTTTATCAAACACTGTTTATTCCACTTTTTGTAACGGTATAACCCTACCGGTTTCAAGGCTTTCACCTCATCTTCAGGGGAGCACAAACAAGACTAAATTCTGTTCGAACTGGTACCGATATACACGCTTTTAACGGTTGGGGACATTTGGGTTGGGGACTGAGGGCTGAGGGAGGCATGGGACGATCTCGGCCAGCAGCGGAGAGATTTTTGGAATATATGTGTTTACCAGATGTTCGCCTCTATGTACTGACTTAGAAATTTCTAGGGACTCCAATCTGTCCAATTTATTTCCGTTACTACTGATATGTAAGAATTTGGCATCATCGATAGAAAAAGTACGGTTTTCACGGTGGCACTGATTAGCCATTTCAGAACAAATTAGAGGATTTGTGTTCACGAAATATATTTTCAAAGGATCTTCCGGTCTTTCTTATATATAAATTATCACAGTAAGCATATAAAAGTTTATTCGCACCACTATTTCTAAGTACTCCATTTTTGCCCTTCCCTTTAAATAAGAGTTTCCAACAAGTGGAATAAACAGTGTTTGATAAAACAAATTACAATGTCTTTAAACCTCCACAACATGAAGTCAAGTCGAAGCGTGCAAACATAATCTAGCTGAAGTATAAAAAATTCAATTTCCTTTACTAAGAAAGGATTTTGTTTTTATATCATACCCATGTTATGTTATGTATATTAAGGCGACTGGATTTCTTTTTTTAAAAAGCTTAATTTTTCCAGCAGTATAGAAAGTAAATCAGTAGCGGGTCTTTGGTACTCAAAGGAAAAAAACACATACATACATATCATCATACCGTATCCCTTACTGGATAGGCAGAAATAACAGATCTCCAAAGTTTTACATCTAAGCACACAACTTTCGCCATCTTCACATTCATACATTTCATCATGCACAATCTTCTTATATTCATACTTCTCACGTTACCTTATTTTAAAATTAGATCCATTTAATACAGCCATGTTTCCTTGGTATACCTTTTTCACTCACACATTGCACTTCTAACTTGTATAGTCGCTCATTTTTTGTCGTATATTCTCTCCACATATTCTAACCATCTTAAAACTCTTTTCTTCGCCTTACTTAAAACATCTATTTTATCCATGCATTCATTTGTGGTGTATTCGTTTCCCCTTCTTTCATACATTAACACTCCATATTTTTTTCTTGGTGGACCCATCTCCGTAGCGTTAATTTTAATTTTATCCTTCTACATCAACGTGGAAACCAACAAACCATTATGTATTGAAATTTTTGTTATTTTTTATAAAGCGTTGTTGTTGTATATTACATCGAAGGCTCTATTTACATTGTTCCCTGACGCTACCATTCTTTTAGTGATAAAATATTTCGTTAAAATTCGAAATAACGAAAAAATCAAATGATTTTATTTAGTAAGTTATTAAGGGGAAAAATGTATTACAAATCAGTTTTAACTTAATTATTCACATCAGAGAAGTTGCATTTCTTTACTCCAACAATACATAAATCTCTCCTTAACATATTAAAAATAGTCCAAAATTTGTGACTGTGAGCTTTTAACCCAATATGCTCAAAATAAAGACAAACCCAATACGTAAAACGTGGTACAAGGGTAATCATTGGTTGTATTTAGTTTTGCTATAGTAGTTGATAAGACGCCTGTCTTTGAGTCAGGAGCAATGGCTTTGTTTCCAGTTGATATACAGTTTTATTAAAAAGATTCCCGGACTGGTTTTCTATGAAATTCACTTTGATATGTTTCAAGTTATTTGGAAGACATTTCCACGTAGCAATTTACCCGTGAGGTTGTACTATTTATAACGAATGTGTAATATAAAAATAATTGAACATAAACTATACTTTGACAGAAATTTTGAAGAAATGAATATAATGATATATTTAAGAGGCCGTTTTGTGTTTGAAGTTCTTAAATATAGTAAGCTTCCAAACTCTTTATAATCAAAATACATTAAAAAACCAAACGAAAATTCCCACAAAAATACATATTAACAAATTGCAAAAAATCAAACATCCTAGAATACCATTTAATTTTGTAAATCCCTCGAACCCATTTTTATAACATTTAGCCAATTTCTCACAAAAAAAATATTTACATTTGTAATCCAGCATTTTAATATTGCATAGAAGGATTTTTACAAATTGAATTAAAAATTACTCACCCCTTTATCACACCGTTATTTGATTAAGAAACAAATGTATCGAAGAAATAAACACTACAAGAAAAATGAGAATAAAAACATATAAAGAAAAAGCTTTTGCGAATTCTCCAGACACTAGCTTCTCTCGAAAACTACTTATTTAATAATCTTGGTAAAGAATTAAGACAAATCTTTTGAATAACCGGAGATTAAAAAAATTTTACATTTCCAGAGAAAATCTTTTCAGATTGTAAGATTTTTTTATGTAAATAAAGTAAAAGTATTTTTTCACGTTTTTTTTCAACCTAAATCCCCGGACGGTATTCACGAATTTCTGTATACACCTTGTTTCCGCAAAAAGAATAAAAAATATTCCCTTGGCCCTTACAAATAAAGAAACGGGAGTGTATTGGAAGAAAACATATTATGAGAGGGAGAGAAAAGATAACACTATCCTTTGCCTCGAACAGATGGCGTTCGAATTAATAAGGTATAAATGAAATATCCAACAAACGTAAGAATCAAAACTCGGCTATCTGATAAATTTTATGTAACAAAATATTCCCACGGTAATCAAATAGATAATTCAATTTTCTTAATTTACTTACAAAGATTAACTTTTGTCTAACAACTGTTATTGTTTTTTTCTCAGGTGGAGAATTGGCACAGAATAAAAGATTTTTTTTATAAATTGTTAATCAAAATGATGCAACGCAAAAATGTTTCACGTTTAATAGTCTTTCACCTGATTTATGAGTGTTTTTGTGCCTATAAATCAGTGAATGATGCTTAGAAAATTAAATACTTCTTATTTAAATGCAGGTGTTTAATCTGTCGCAGTCTTAAGTTTGACATAATGTTATGTAGCACCATTTTTGCGTTACTAAATATAGCAAGAAGAATTTATGGTAAGCTTATAAATTTCAAAAAACCATAAATCCAGATATAAAACATTCTGAGAGTAAAACCACTCCAGAAAGAAATCTACTGGTAATCGAACCTGGGGTGCCCGCTTGCTTAGCGTGAATATTAAGCGTTAGATTATTGTATATTGTGTGCTAAGATGTGTCTTAGTATGTATATACTTCTTTTTGTAATTTTATATGAGTACACTATGTTAATAGTTAAATATTAATACTTTATGTTACATCTCATTTTTTCTATTCAGGAGCACTTGACATTAGATTTTTATGGTGTTAATACTTAACAGACGTTATAGATCTATATTATACAAATCTCCTTTTTAAGCGATGTATTCAACATGGTCTAGGACCGGGAGAGATGAAGACGGTTGGTGCGCCTAATTCGAAACATAGCAGAGGACATAAAGCTCTGCATTGAGCACACGATGTATAAAATTGTACAAATAAATAAATTCCCAGCTGAAGGCTGTAATATGTGAATTTTAATTTGAATTACAAATTATATTTTATAACTGAAAGCTTCTAAAAATATTTGAATATTTCAGATAAATTGTATTATACATTCCAAAACTCTAAAAAACATTAAAGTAGTTTATTATTTCTACAAAATAGTTATTTTTGATTATCTTTACGATAGTATCGTGTGGCTGTTGTGTTTTCATTTTCGTAAGCGTCTGAAAATAATTAAATTACCTGCTAGGGAATGTAAACGGTACGCAAATATGTTGGGAGGGATTATTTAATAAAACAACTTTACATTATTTACAAACATGACTCGTTTTCAGAGAACAAATTTCCCGTCTACAGGTGTGAACAAAAATAATGAAGAAGAATAAAAACTATGAAAGGGCAATCTTTTTTAAAACATTCCGGTGTTGGTTTGATTTTGTTACCCAATAAGCTAAAATAAGTTTGGAACATTTTTACAATAGTTATATTAATTAAGAAAGTCTTGAAAGATTTCTACTTTGAAAAAAAACTTTCCAAACATGTTTCCCAGGCTAATAACTTTTTGACACATTGTTTCATATAATGCGTTCGTCCTAATGCTTTATTGGAATGTAATTCAAGATATATCGATCCAGCTTTTTATAATAACTTGAATCCTTGCATGGTATTGCATAAAATATCCGCTGGCAGTTGTCTCCTAGGAAGGCCTTAAAAAATATGAAAGATAGCTGGGAGTCAACACCTAAAGAGAAACAGTCGTAATGATAACAGACCACAAGCCTAACTTAAAAGAGAGAAGATTTAAATTATCGCCAGCATCAAGATATTTGTCTTGTTTTTTTTTATGTATAGTTAATAGTTATGTTACCAAAGTTTTACAAACTCATAGAATAACAAAACAAATAAGACCATAGTATGGATCCCAAAATACCTCACCAATAAAGAACTCAGTTCTTGTATGTGGTGAGAGAGCCATATTATGATTGATTATTTAACGTAGTTCTATACTTATGACAAACATTAACAAAAAATCTATCATTTTCTCCTAATTTTATTTTATTTGAATTTTACAAATTTATTAAAACTTTTGAGTAGAATGTTAGTTTCATTTTTTTATCAGAAATTTCGCTTGTAGTTTTAGGACGATTATTTGTATACTTTTTACCTAGGAACGGGTAATTGTGGTATCCGATTTTAATATAAAATAATTATTTCGATTTCTTATTAATTTGAGGTCTAACTTTACATTGAAGTTTTTTTAAGGATTCGTAATTTCGATTTAACCTTCAATTGTTGAGCCGTAGCAGCATAAAGGGAAATAAACAGTACAAATAAATAGAAACAAGACTGACGACCATCCATTGTTTACACAAAGAATAAGTTGTAAATCATTTTGTAATATATATCCAATTAAACGTATTGTCTTTGAAGAAATAATTTAACTTCCTTTTGACTTTCATTGCTTCGTAAATCATCCCAAGACTTTAATGTTTTTATTAAGTCCGGATCAAAGAAATTATTCGCGTCAGTGAGCACTTCTACACAAACGATAGGTATACAATGTAAATCAATGGGAAATCAGAACGCGAAACAATCACTAACATATATAAGTGGACAGAATAAGAGAATGTATAGTACAAGTTATATGCAATAATTAAAAAAGATTTTGAACATTTATATACTCTCAATTGACACACGTGGCTAGGTAAAACATGTACGAGAACTAGTCGTAAGTGGCAAATATGGGCAAAGTTTAGTTTTTAATATTCTATTTGATTATTAGGTATCCTTTTACTCCTGAAAACGACAGAAAGCTAAATAAAATCTTTAGTAAAGAAAATAATTTTAACTAAGATTTAATTTCATAGTTTTTTATTAAATTTAAAAAGTATTATTCACTGCACCTCAACAATAACAATTTTAGTTGCATAATTTTTTTTTCGAAGATACTCGTACTGTGTTATCAGATAATTTCAGAAAATAAAGATAAGGCATGACACACAAACTGATTATCACTAAAAATGTATTATTGAACTTTTTTAAACATAAGATATGAAAGAAGTCATAAGTATCCTTATATCCCCGAAAACTAGACGGAACGCTAAATACCTAAGTCGTTCGGAGGGAGTAAGCTCAGCGCTGAGCTCGACCCGACGACCTGCCGCACGAAAGTTCAATGGGTTGCCGGGTGGCCATATACGAGTACGAGTGTCTTATTTTACTTTTTTCATATTTTCACATTAAATTTCCTGATATAGCATTGATTTTTTCTTTAAAAAAAAAACAAATCTTAATTTCTATTTTTGTGAGACTAACAATATCAAACTTTCTCCTTTTTAATGTTTTCTATAATCCGTTAGAGACATTCTCTGTTTCGTTACCGATTCTTCAATCAGTTTTAGAATATTTAAGTGTTTTTTTCGTTATTTATCATGTATTAGTTATAACAACAAAAATATTTAAGATTTTTTTTATAAATATATTTATATATTTCCCTATTTGGTTTTATAACTTCACATTGCTTTAGATGCATAATGTTGTAACTCTAAACATGAAAAATAAATACAAATGGATATGTAAATAAGAATGTATCAAGCGCTGTTTCGATAATCAATATCAGTCACTTTGAGAGTGGTTCAAGAATTTAAGAAAAGTTGTTAGCTACTATGCGCCAGTATAATTATAAATACAGATGGAAAATGATTGAAAGTATATTATAAACAGACGTATCATAGACCTGCTGGATTTTTTTAAGAGTATGAAAGTGTTTTTATCAACTCGCATCTTCACGGACGGTTGTTTGACACTTTGCAAACAGTTGTTGAATCAACCCATCATGCAATAATAATATTTGATTTATTTTTATGGTAACATGAATATTTTCTCCTGTATTACGAATGAGTTGACAAAAAAAATATGAGTATATAATTAAATGAATACTGGCTAGTATACACAAAAGCAAAAAGTGTACGCAAAAGCAACTCTTCGCAAGTTATTAAACAATTATGGACATCGTAGAGACCCTTTGAAACTCTCGATTTACTAATACAAATTAGGTTTAGGGAATGAGTGCCTCCAATGTTTTCGCTAATATTCTGTATGAGGTGTATAGATCATTCAATATTTCTGAAATTGTTGTTACAATATTTTTTATGTATAAATCTCTACCATTATCTTTGATAACATTGTATTAAAGGTCTTGCGATCGTTTTATTTAAATAAACAAATGTTTAAATGAAAGTAAATAAAAGTCAGGGGTAATAATTTAGATAAAATGGGCTATTACACAAGAAATTTACCGATAAAATGCAATACACACCCGTGTAAATCATTATAAGTACCTATCAAAATCTTGTCGTAAATGACATCAATGTGTCTATGAAATTTGATCTTACACGTTCCTCATAAAAAACACGTGTTACAATGGTTATAAATTCACTTACGAATCGGTTACGATCGTTATGGATATATTTTTCCAATAGACAGAGTCAACGAAAAGAACTTGTGCGCCCTTTTTCATATAATACTAATTATAATAACTGCTGCAAAAAATTCAAGAATTATCAGTTATTTTTAATTAGTCAAGAGTTTTCATGTTTGGTAGGCCTTGGATATATGAGGATTTTTTTATGGATTTACTAACATATCTGTAACCTTATATGCAATCATATTTTATGAACTTAGAATACATTGTTCGGCCTTCCCGTTTTCTAAAATATGTTTTATAATAATACGATTAATGTATGGAGGAGGATTGTGCGATGGACCAAGAACCCAGATGTGTATAATTAGTGAGTGTTCACTTGAAATTACTTCTTTTTTTCATGCTTATGTATACACATTATACATATTTGTAATATGAAATAAATAAAAATATTGCACAGATACTTCTTATTTTTAGACAATTATTTCGTTACCTTGATCATTAATTTGATCTGCTTTTATCAAAAGGGTTTTATTATGATTCCTTTCATTTATCAAATGACCCCCGATAAATTTCTCCATGGCACAAATGAACCGCCCCTTTCTGATTGTCTGGCACCCTCAACCATTGAGTATCATTGTCGTTCAGCATGACCAAAGCCCTTGGTATATTTCCCTCGTTAAAGAGAAAACGTGACATCAATAGTGAGGGTTCCGTACTATTTCCCATTTGTTGCCGTATGAACAATTCAAATTCGATATGGTCGTTTAGTTTACAATAGCGTGTGAACTACTCAAAAACAATTGATTTATCGCTGTACTAAAAAAAAAACTGTGAAAACTTTGAAAGTTGTTTAATGCCTGTAGTTTTTCTAGTGAGCAATTTTTAAACAGTCAAAAGAAAAAATAAGACACCTTATCCGTTGATGACCTCCATTGTCTAGTTGGTAAGATGCCTTTCTTCTAGCCCAGAGTTAGCGGGTTCGATTAAAATTGTAGTCTAGTTTTTTTTTTAAAGCATTCAAGTCTAGTTTTTACTTAAGGCTTCTTTACCATTTTTCTGATAGGTCGAAAATGATTGTTATTTTGAAATAAGCTCGCCAGATTGTACTGTATACAACAAATGTGTAATATAATACAATAACATTACTTCCTGAGATTTTTTAAAATTTAATGATAGAAAATCAAAGGAGGAAACCCTACGAAATTGTTTTACTTCAAAAATATTTCACATTGTGAAATTTCATTTTCTTGCTTCAGACCTTAACGAAAGATTTTGGTTCAAAGTAGCCGTAATACAGCTCAATATATTTCGACGTTATTTTTTCATTCCATTCTAAACAAACCAGGTTCCTCGCTAATGTTGCTTCCATCATCTAGGTTGCACTGGTACATACTTCAGTTTCTGACAAAATCGAAAGAATATTTAAAGCAATTTCATATATTTATCAGAATCTTAATATTTCAGGTATCACAATTTAAAAAAATATCATAGTTTATAAAGAAATAAAAAGGTTTTATCTTACTATAAGTTTCAAATTGCACTGAATCTGAAAACACGGAACTAAGAATGTTGAGAAAAATTTTTTTGTTTGTTAATCTCGTACTCAAATGTTTTGTCTGTCGTTTATCATATGCCAAAACAAATTTTAAATATAGATAATTTTGATAGTCAATTGATTTCGCTTCTTCGACATTGAAATCTTAATATCTATTGTACTCTCCATTAAATTGTTATATCCACTCGTACAAGAATAGAAATTTACGAATAGAGTACCATAAATCACTTTCATATAAATCAAACCAGCATTAAATACACACTACAAAGAAACGTACTCAATATAAAGAAAAAACTCTGAATATGTCTATTATAACTTTTTATGAACATATGACAGTTACACTTGATATAGATAGATATTACTAGTATCATACTTCCTCTCTGCAATCATAATAATAATAATAATAATCTGTATGCATCGGACTCAATAATAATCTATTTTTTATGAACATATGACAGTTAAACTTGATATAGAGATTACTAGTATCATACTTCCTCTCTGCAATCATAATAATAATAATAATCTGTATGCATCGGGCTCAATAATAATCTATTTTTTATTTAAAAAAATAAACCTTTAATTACACCTAAAGCTTCCTCAAATAAAAACGTCACCATCACACCGTTCTTGCGATAGGCAGAGAGAACAAATAAATCTCCACTTCATTCTACGCAGCCACTCTTTTTAGCTTCTGCTACGTCCATATAGCTCGTCATACATGATCTTCTGTTATTAAAATGTTTTAATATTCCCTGTAAGAATTAGATTGAAATATTGGTTCCAACACTATAAAATATTAATTTCGTTTGCATAACCTGATGTTAGGACCAATATTCCGTTATGAGCAGTCAGTTTTGCTTTCCTTGAATACTCTGGTTGGTACAAATATTATATAACCCACCATTCACTCTATTGCCAGCTGTTATATTTATTTCAATATCACACTGCACGAGGTCATCTAAAGTAAACATACTTTAAAAAAACAAAATTTCCACGGCTTACTCTAAAATAACACGAAATAATTCTGTATGAACAATGTTATGTTTTTTAGGCAAGAATATAACCACTCGTTTTGAAACATAACAACTTAATTATGATTAGAGCAATATTAGTCATAAATTTTACAAAAAACACACGTGTATTTATTTACCTGTTTAGTTAACACTATACAGCGCTCGGAGGAAAAATCTTTACACCATCAAATATCGTACCATCTGCAGATATTTCATTTTATTTTCAACTACATACCCCATATTACAAATCGACTCTTCTTTATTTCCTACAAGAAAATATACCAGCCGTAATGTCACACGCCTTTATGTACATGCGACAGCATTATTTGACGGGTCAGCCGTTCCCATAGTTTGTCTCCGGTCGGGAACAAGAGATGGGGGATCGGTCGGGTTACGGCGCACATTGGCTAAAAAACGACATTCTCATATGTATATGAAAGAAATATTTTAAAAGCATTGTTTGACATTAAAATGTTTGTTATAAGTTTTAAAATTTGCTATAAAGTTACAAATCCGGATGTCAAATTTTGCTTTTACTTACTGACAAATATTATATATAACAATCGCGATAATAGATTCAATCATTTGAAAAACTCAATCGTCAATTAACTGGTGATATTTATTTACTATAAATAGCCCATCAATAATGACGGAAGCATTTTTTCTTCAATATAGCGCTGTGCTTATCTTGTTCATGGTGTCGTCTTGTTGCTGCTTCTCTTATTGACGCGATTATATTTTCCTTTTAGCAGTCATTTTATCAGTCCGATCAATAATAATCAGTTAGATGATAAGAGGCTTGGACTTTATGGAAGATAGAAGGAGACAGCAAGTGACTATATGAGATAGGCTGAAATAAAAAAGCAAATTAATCTCTTTTCTTCTGTTTTTGGAAGGGTCGTTTTCGATCCATGGTGTGGTGCTTGGCAGGAAAGTCGAGGGAATGGGAGACACGGCGGAATACAAAGGTAATTGTTACAAGAAAGTTAAGGGTAAGACTGAGGGACACACAATGAATACGCAACTATGGTGAGTAAACACTGTTACCTTAGTTAAGTTTCAGTATATTAGAGCAGAGCCTCACATGAAAGGATTTTTTATTGAGGTTCAAATTCAATACTAAGTACACATTTAACGTTTTATTCCATGTATGATACAATCATAATTTTAAAATTGTTTTACGTACCCTGGAATGAAGACAATTTGTGGGTCGCATCAGGTGACTTGACATACTATGTGAAAATAGATTGGGATTACAACGTACCTTGTTGACAGGTCCAGATAGTAGAACATTCTGCGAGTGCTGAGGCACCAACTTTTCTTAGATAAGGAGATGAAGGATCATTTTATGGAAGGAAGGCATCTTGTGGGTCGCTCAAGGTGACGAGATATTACGTGAAGATAAGTTTGATCTACAAAGAATTTTATTGACAGTGCTAGATAATACAACCTTTTTCGAGGGCTTGGGAACCAACTTTTCTTAAACAAGGGGATGAAAAATTATTTTATGGAAGGAAGACATCTCATGGGTCGCTCAAGGTGACATGAGATACTATGTGAAGATAAGTTGGCCATACAACAATTAAAAAATCTATTAACAAAACCAGGTGATAAAGAACTGTGTGAATAATGGGGTTCCAATACTTCTGAGATAAGAATGATTTTAAAATGACCTGTTGATAAATGTTATTGATTATTTCATCTCAAAGACAATCTTTTGATTTTTTATAAAATTCTATGCAGTAAAAATAACTAATATTGTAATTCTGAATATGATCTTCACAGAAACCTTGTGTTTTTTTCATTTCTGACTTTAACTGAACGAAAAATGTCCTAGTCTGTTTTTACTATTTACGTTCAGACTTTTATGAAAAAAAGTTTTTCACTTTTATGAAAAAAAGGCTGGAGAATGTAGTTGAAAGAACAATTATTGACTCGAAACTTGACGTAACAGCAACAGCAACAGCAACAGCAACAGCAACAACCACATAGAAACTTGAGCAATATCCATGAACCCTATCTTAAAAGTACTATCAAGGTAAGACCAATTGGTCATGTTTACGTCGTGAGCATCATAATTATGCATGATGCAAAACCAAGTCGAGCACGGGCCTTGAGATTACCCAGAGAGTGCTCCATGGAAATTAATTTGGAGAAACGGAAGAGACAAGATGTACCGAAGTAGAGATATATTATTGTAGTGGATTGTTTATAGACAGCCGGACTTAATAATATGTGGTTATTTCTTACAAATCAACTATAAAGATGTTTAAATGCGTTATAAAAAATATTTACACCCTTTTGTGTAGTTGAGATTGAACCAAACACCCCAAAATGGGAGACAAAGATTTCACCAGGTCACGAAAGAATGAAAAAATACACGAAAATATAAGTTATGGAGAAATACATTGTCATTGAAGAGAGATGTAATACTTTTAAATCTCTGTTTACCACCCGGGAAGATTTTGCCGTTATAACAAAAAGTATTCTATAAAAGTGTTAATAATAATAAAAAAAACAGCGATTTAATTTTTTTTTATCAAAGTAAACCTGAGAAATAGATATTTTGTAAACAAGGTTAAACCAATTGAAAAACGAAACATTAGAGGAAGTCGATGATATTTAGTATTTTGGAAGCATGTTCACATTGGATGACCCCACGAAATGTGATGTTGAAAGAAAAGTAATAACAGCAGGCAATTGAGTGAATGGTTGTTTGCAAAATAATTTACCAACCGGAGCATTTTTAGGGAAGCGATGCTAGCTGCTCATAATAGAAACTTGGTGCTGGCCATAGGGTATGCAAAAACTTGGTTGTGGCAAAAAAAAAGTAATGTAAAATAACTGCGGTAGAATCATTGCATAGATATGTACAAAAAAATTATAACAGGATGAGGATAGTAAAAAATAACATGGATTAAAAGAAAGTACATTTTTTACGATGAATACGAGTAAAAGGGTATTGAGATGGTTGAGCAATCTAGATATGATCAATGATGAAATATTCAGAAACATAATCTATAAGAGCTGTATAGAAGGTACAAGGCGTTTGAAAGACATAACCAAAATCATCGAATTTCGATAGAGAAAAGATTGGAAAGCCTTTATAATAAAAATGTATGAATGACTAGGTGTATGGACACGGCAGAAACAATAGTGTGCCAGGATCTATTGAAATGGAGATATGTTATCAATGCCTGTTCTAATAAGACATGATGTTCAAACAATTATTGATAGTTTTGAGAAATTATAAACATTTATTTTATAACACAAAAAAATCAATATGAGACCAGTTAAACTTAAAGATAGATACCTGTTGCTTGGTATCAAAGAGACCTTGAATCAGAAGTCCAATTGGTAACAAAATTAAAGACGTACTTATAAGGAGATAAACCTTTGATCAGTTGGAAAACTTAATTACATCAAATTGGTTTTTTTTTTCAATCGAAAATATATTTATTCCATTATTAATTTACTGATAAAAAAAAATCTTCCAATTACCTTTCTTGACTCAAGTAGCTTTCTATCTGTCTAACTCCCTCTTCTTGATGTCAAGAATTCAAATAACCTTCATCCAAGTCGGTCCACAGTCTGACTTAACAATATTTCGAAATAATATAATGTATGAAAACATAAAATAAAATAAAATTTTAATATTTAACAATTACATATATAATTTTTCCAAATAAAATTATCATCGGCGATAGTCAAAAAGTTTAAATATCTCGATTTCGAAATCCAGCAGGTAAACTGCTATGTGTTGGCGTTTACTAACTGTATATTCTATTGTATCCCACTTTCGTTTTATACATTACAACCTCACGGGTTTTTTTTACCATATAATAACTTTCAACAAACCACAGAGATTTTAAAGGGGCTTAAATAAAAACCAGACCCTTTTAAAAAAAATGTGTGAATTGAATTCGCAACCCTCGGGTAACAACACAAGTATCTTACCAGCTTTTCCACGAAAGGCGCCAATTTAACGAGTGTTCCTGAAGTAACGTTTGATTATTGAGCAGCGCAATAAAATACATCGTTGTTTTGTAACATAAATTTGTTTACAAAAATATTTTTTTGTGAAGCTCTTTAAACATAAGATTAAATGAAATCTCTCTCCTACGACTTCCAAAAACAGCTTCCATTAAACTTTAGTGATTCAGCAGAAATCAAGACAGATAACTTTGTGAAATTTCCTTAACGAAATATAACATACACACTGTACCTTATTACACACAGTGTTATTTCTCAATTTAGCTAGTTAAAGCATAAGCCAAACGAATCTCAAAATCTAAACAAATATTTGTGTCGTCCCACGAGATAACGCCTTTTTATCTTAATAATTCAATTTAAATACAATACCAGATATTTACTCGATTTCATAAAGCAGTTTGTGCGGTGTTCGTCTCAAAAGAAAGCCCACGTGAAAAAAATATCAATGTATTTCTAACCTCTCTCTTAATAACTTGACCTTTTAACCTGAGTATTTCTAACATCACGAGTGATTCTCCATACCTATTCGAATATATTCCATCCTGTTTTCTCTCGCAGTTTAACGCTGTAGAAAAGAATATATCACGTTTGGTAAATTTGTTTCCTACTCCGGAATGCGTGAAAGTTAACAAATGTGCTCCTAACATACCTACTGGCTTAATTATACGATCAATAAATAACTACTAAATTTATCTTTTCCGGTTCAATTTTGGAACTATATCCATTTGGAAAGATTACATCTTTGTATAATTCAGGTATTTGTATTACAAAATATTACTAATGACCTTTTTAAACCATGGTACCAACAGTAACAATTGTTTTTATGCTGAGTTGCGTTTAATCACTCAAATTATAATCGGCTTTTTAGATCTACATATATTGTATATTTTTTTGTGTTTAGTTTTGAAAACCCCTATTATCGTATTTTCATGCAGTACCTATACGAGTATATGATTGTTTTGTGAAAATGTTAATTCCGAATTAATGACTGAGCACTAGTTTTAAAAGTTATTGTCTCGTTGAGTTGGCTTCAATGATGGACGACGTTTCGAAGGTGTTACAGCCTTCATCTTCCGGCCAATATAAAAAAAATTATATATTACAGAATTCAAGCATTACTTGAATGAATTTGGTAATTTTTTTACATCGACCTGAGGATGACGTCTGCAACTCCTTCGAAACGTAACCATCATTGCGGCAACGTCGATCATTATTGAATTCAACTTAACACTGGAATCACGGAAAAACATTTTAAACTTGCGAAAAACAGCATTGAAAATCTTCTTAAATGTATGAGCAAATTAAACATTTTGTTGAATGAATGTCTTGTAAACATTGATTGAGACTTGCTTCATTTACCACATGATCTAAAGAAACCTTGCATTATAAAATTGCTACAAAAATTGAAGATAATATTGTAGCAATACTTCAAATTATATACGTTAGTAAACATTCTTTACAACTAATCTTTTTTTCTTAATAAAATCAAGGGAGAAACATGCAAACGTTAGATTTTATGTTAATTTAGTAAATTTGAATAATACATTATTGAAGGAGACAGAGAAAAAACATAAAAAGAGGTATGATCGTACTTTGAAAGGACCTACATTTTTTTAAATTACCACACTGTTTTATAGATAGATTATGTAAATAATTTTTAACTGTGTCCTCTAAAATTGATTTAATATATGGAACAACATTTAACCTAACTACTCCTAACTAATTACACAGGATTCGTATTTCAAGCGAAGGCAGATTAATATGAATTATCACTTTTCAAGAAAATATCTTCTAGATACTGATATTCAATTCTTTTACGAATCACAAATTTGATACTTGACTAGATTGTACTCTACTGTACTATATTAAACAATTATATAGTGTAGTGAACAGCACTACACTTTACTGCACTATACTGTACTGAACTTGAATTAATTACCTTAATATTATAATGTAACTACTATATTTGTTTATTTACAGTCTTTGTATCAAAATCTGGTGGGATATACTTAGGTGAAAATCCTTTCTAACGATACAGATATGAGTTTAAAAAAGGAAGCGTTAAATGTTCACATTAATTATTCAAATTATTATGCTGGAAAATGACCCAAGTACTCGTTATTGTTCAAATTATTCCTATTTTGTATGAAATTCATAACAACAAAAAAAGAAAAATGTCATAAATCGGCGGAAGACTTAATAGTAAATGAAACAGATAATATTTATTATTTAAAATGAAGGGGTTTTCGATCGGTTTATTGAAATGGAGAGTCTAAAGCTAGCCGTTAGCTGGATTCAGAATATTAGTTCACTGTTTATACGTGTATCATAATTTAATTATACTGGTACTTTACTACATTATTCAACGTAATACAGTACTTTTTATTGATCAATTATAAAATACTATTTACTTTGATGTCTCGTTTGGCAATCCGCGTAGTCGAGAACAATGGTCATCCAAACTTTGGATGGACAACACCTTTGCATTTATTAGTTTGCTAGTATACAGTGTGACCAAGAACAAATCGCGCTTTTGTTTCCTTTGTGAGTTCTGAATTGTAAAATTGCAAAATCTTCCGGGTAAAATTTGAGAAAATGGTGTCAACAGGATAAGCATACTTGTCACACATCCAATAACGGTTTGGGAGTAGTCAAATAGACGTTTCGCAGAAAACTGATTTTGCGATGGGTTGACATTGTGTGGCCACTACAAACTGTTAATTTATCCCCACTCGAGATATCTGAAAAGTGCAAACGATTCCACGACTAGGCTGAAACTGAAACAAAGTATTCGTCAAAATATCAAAGTGATTGATACCTCGGGAACATGTAGGCGCATGCTTCGTATTTTTTTAGCCAGATTATATGAATGAATGTGGTTATGTCGACAACGTTATTTAATAAAAAAAATATTTTTAACAATTTATTCTATGTTTACTGTAATTATTTAAAGATGATAACAATAAACTACTGTTTTATTATGAATTTTACTCTGGGCCAACCTGTTTTATAAAACTATTTTACTTCAGATTGTGCTCTTATAGAACCTCATGCCGCAGATTGATTATTTTATATTCTCACGACCTTCGTGACCTAGTTGGTAAGACCCTTGTGAATTTTTAGTACGATACTACTCATATATGGTGGCTAAAGAAAAATAATAAAAAATGATCCCAATCTGGTTAAAGAGTTTGCCTGTATCACATTTCCGAAATATGAGTTATTTATCTACTAAAATGGTTCTTAACACAATGTCTAGATTACTGACGCCAAATACATTATTGTCTTCCGGCCATACTTTTCAACATGTCCGCATCACAAATTCGGATATGTTTAAATGTGCCATACAAGTGAATAAATTATTTATTTCTTAAATAAGTATATAATCAATAGCATTGTGTGCATATAATCCACATCAAATAGAATACTTTCAACGAATAAATATAAAATAAATCAAATAACAAATACTCCAAACTTTAGATATAACGAGTCATTTTATTGATAACGCAAGAGTGATTTTACAATCCTCTCCACGAGTAACGTCTACTCGTACAATAACATGGTATTATCTATTGTATCGACCAATATCCATGTACTTTGCATACATATGAAATACATTCTTTGTCTGACTAAATCGTTTGCCATTACGTATTGAAATGTACTCAAAGATACGAGATGTTTAGAAACTGACGACAATATTATCGAAGGCTATCTAAGCCATCATCTGAAATAAATCGCAAGAATATGTTAATGGCGTTAAATCGTGAAGAAAGCTCGCATTCCTTTTGCTTTTTTTCTCTCTATCCGAGATAATTGTGTAATTACTGTTACCAGCAGCGGAACAAAACAAATCAAACACGTTGATCAGTTTAACGCATAAAAACTTTTATGGAGATCATTTCATTAGTTTCAAGAGATCAAAATAAAATATAAGTATATCTTATTTTTTGCATTTGTGCAGTATTCAATAAGAGAAATCAAAATATATAACATATATGTATTCTCTCTGAGAAAAAAACATTTGTATGAGATTTCAGCCGAGATTTTTTCTTCGCAAATTAGAAAAGTGCTTACAGTGTTATTTTTTTTTTGCTAATTTTAAACCAGTCTTAATCTAAATTTGAAAATCAATAATTGCTAAACCTTGCTAGCTATATTTCCACTATACAATCAGACAATTATTGAATAAGTTTGCTATAAGTGTTTGGTGGAGATTTTCACTAGAGATTTGTACACAGAAAATATAATAGTAAAGGATAAAATTATCAGAAAATATAAGACAGGAATTATTGAAGATTTAATAGTTTTATCTGAGGGTAGGAGATGAAAGGGGACATTGGGAAAAAGGATAATGAGGGAAACAAGAAAACATTGGTTGATTGCATTAAAAATTCAAGATATTATTAAGAGATCGATATTGACCTTGAATGAAATATTTTAAATAAAACTAGCGTATGCTCTGTAAAAACAAAAAAAATGGATCGTATTTAGCAGCTATCAGAAAGTACAAGTACGAATACAAAAGTTTTCGCAAATCGCTGACTGAAGAGTTAGAAAATCCATTATTGGTTTTCATTAATTACTTTGAATCCCGATTGACTTAGTTGGTCGTGTACTCGTGAATGTGCTAGTGGGTTTAAGCCGATGAAGAGTGCATAGAGTCTTCAAGAAGTTTTACGAAGACATATTACTTGACGAGCTCTACCAGTAACTGATCATTTTAGAAACTTAGGCTCCATCTATCGTATCTTGCTTTGAACTACTAGGCACATTACTCACCGTCAATGGCAATACTAAATTTAAAGGCAATAATAACCTTGTTTATTATAGTTCGGAAATTCTAGGATGAGTCCTGTGACAGCTCACAAATTGGCCCCAATACAACATTATGTAATGTATTTACCTAAATAACTGGCTTTTTATAAGAATTGAGGCTTATATTAAAGTTGATAAAATAATTAAAATCACTGAACATCGTTACAAGGCTGTATTGGGGCAAATTTGTGAGCTGTCACAGGACTCATCCTAGAATTTCCGAACTATAGCACTGACGCAGGATGGAACTTTTTTAAATTTATATTTGGTGTCTTACCAGCAACAGCGAGAAAAAAGTATTGTTTTGTTTATATCCTACTAACTTTCAAAATTATACTTATTAAGAAACATGATGTTAATGTTGTTTTATTTGGAAGAGAAATTATAAAAAAAAATTTAAATACGAAACCAAATTTTCTCTTTTTCTTATTATCGTATACGCCACTGATTGTATGGATATAATGTTAATATTTCTTACAGTTATTCGTATGATTAATCAATATTCACGCAAATTTAATCTGACGTTTGAATAATGTGAATGTTTAATGTTTATACACTACAAGTGATACCTATTTATTCAGTATCAAGAATGTATCGTTATACGCATGTTACGAAATTAATTATTGTATCCAATGTTAACATAATGTTTCGCAATTACTTGTCATAATGTTGCTTGATTACTTTCAAAACATTCAAAGTTTCTTAGAGCTAAAATATTTCTTGAACCTATCTATGAATTAAATTAGGTAAATTTTAATGAATTAATAAACTTCTTTCTTCGGTCAAGTGTCAGACAAAGACTTTCCTCAGCTTTAATAGCTCACTGTTTTTCTTTCTTCATATTTCAGAAATCTATCAACTCTCCTATCTGTAAAGATTAGGTTTTAGACATTTTATGTCTATCAGTTTTCTATAAATCTTATAATATGGTCTGGACAGTTTATTTTCAATGTAGCTGGTAGTCTGATTTATGGTAGTAAAAAATATTATCATGTTAGTCCACTTTTAAAAAGTCAACATTGGTTCAAGTGTCGTGAACGGATTGATTTCAAACTTTGTCTCGTTGTTTAAAGGACCTGCTCTTTAAAGGATTCTTCCAATGTATAAATTGACTATGTGTCTGAAAGATGTTCCTTTGGATAGGAATAGAACTTCGAGGTCAATTTTCCTCTCATCTAATAAATTGATTATTTCGAATCGATCCAATAAGGCGGTATTATGATAGAGCTTTTACTGATGCTGGTTCTGTGAATACTCTTTTAATCATTATTAAACTAAGAGCTTTTTTGCTAAGTCATGTACTCCAGTTCGCTACCTTATTCATTCCTTTGTCTTTTTAAACCTCCTTATACGAGTATAACACCTTGCTTTTCTGCTAAATGATATCGACATTCATAATATTTGTGGTAAAGTGACTTGATATGACTCCAGCCCATATGTTTCCAATAGTTTGTCTTGCATGTCTGACGTATAATATCCGGTATTACAATGTATGAAAGAGTAAGAAAAGATTAAATAATCGATAACTGTTTGTTAAAGTGGAGTTTGTTAAAACATTGACCAACATTGAAAGAATGAGTTACGAAGGACTTACAATATAAATATGTATGTCAGAAATATATGAAAAGTGAGGCAAAAGTAGATCGAAAAAGGAAAAAATAGGAGATATTTAAGAAAATGTAAACTGGTCCGCTGCCGTGGTCTAACTAACGATGCGATTTCTAGCAAATTCTAGAGATTTCGGGCGCCTCGATTCGATTTCCAGCCAATTTACTCCCAGACTGGTTTATTACTTAGATCGTTTTATATTCGAATTTGTTTGTTGATTATATGCTGCTAATCATCATTTCTTTATGTGCTTATGAAACAACGCAAAAATAGGGCAATTAAAAAAAACTCTTTCTAACGAAAGCCTGCAGCAGACTGAACCTGTCTTTGAACTTTGATGTCCTTGCCATCGGAACTTTGAGTTTGAGCTGTCAAAAATGTGAACTTATTGAAGTGCAACAGCTTACGCTAAAAAAATACACGTACAGGCAGCTTCCATGCACACGATGACTGACAATCATGCTCAATTACAAGGGGTTGCCTTTTATATCGTATGTATACATGGATAGAAAGGCGTGGGAATCTGTTCTCTTTGCATAACCCAAAAGGGACATGACGTGATCTTATGTTTATTTTCGATAAGAGTTTCATTTATAGTCTTTATTGATATTATCTTCATCGACTTAACCCTATGACAAACATGAAATAAAAGTTTTTAAAGAAAAATAGGAACAGGTGGGAAGAATCGATATCAATCAACTCTCAGAAGCGACGGGTGCTTGATAGATAGTATTTAAGAAAATGCTATACTTCAGATGAACGACATAGATGATCTACATGAAAGATTGCAGGCAGCTTCATATCAAGAAGTAAGAGAACATATTACAGGTGATTTATTTTCAAAAATTATTTAAACTAACTATATTTTCTTTAAATAAATCACCAGACAAATATTCTTATCAAGTGATATAAGACAGTCACAATAACAAACTTTTTTTTCTTTCTGAGGTTTTCATTAGAAATTTTAACTACCCATTTTAATAATTTTTTTATAAAGTAAATTAATTAAGAAAATAACCCCCTTTCAAGAACCGTTCACTATAAACAAAAATACTTTTTCTTTTGTTATTTCGCATATTTACTTCTTTATTTTAAACTGGTCACTTTAAACATTCAATATGTTTCCATAAAAAAAGAAAAAAACAATCATTACCTGTTTTTTCTATCTTTTTTTGTTACAGCCCTGGTAGAAAATACAAAGTTAGACTTTATATTTTTAGAAGAAGACGAAAGTATGAAGGATGAACCAACTAACTGTGAGAATCAATTTTAAAATTTAACATGAAGTTTATTTTTCAAGAATTTTTAAATCTACAAGTGAATCCTCATCAGTTAACATGTACAATTTAAATCTACAAGTGAATCCTCATCAGTTAACATGTACAATTTAAATCTACAAGTGAATCCTCATCAGTTAACATGTACAATTTAAATCTACAAGTGAATCCTCATCAGTTAACATGTACAATTTAAATCTACAAGTGAATCCTCATCAGTTAACATGTACAATTTAAATCTACAAGTGAATCCTCATCAGTTAACATGTACAATTTAAATCTACAAGTGAATCCTCATCAGTTAACATGTACAATTTAAATCTACAAGTGAATCCTCATCAGTTAACATGTACAATTTAAATCTACAAGTGAATCCTCATCAGTTAACATGTACAATTTAAATCTACAAGTGAATCCTCATCAGTTAACATGTACAATTTAAATCTACAAGTGAATCCTTATCAGTTAACATGTACAATTTAAATCTACAAGTGAATCCTCATCAGTTAACATGTACAATTTAAATCTACAAGTGAATCCTCATCAGTTAACATGTACAATTTAAATCTACAAGTGAATCCTCATCAGTTAACATGTACAATTTCTTTCTTAAAGTCGTCCACTATTCTCTCCTCAATTTACAGTCCCATAACATTCCGTTTTTTTTTTCGAAATTGGTTCCCGATATCATTATCAACATTTAAATTTCTCGGCTTACTTATATGTTTTTACAATAAATAAATTTATCGAAAACTGAGAACCTAACATTCATGAAATAAATCATTTGTAAGGCACACAGCCCTCTCAGCAGGGTGAATTGACTAAATAAAAAATACTGAATATCTTTACATGAAAAAACATTTTTAAATAGTTTCCAGTAAAAAAAATACTGGTTTATTCATACACAGAAATAGACAACATAAGATAACATTATCAGGAATAAACAATATTATTCGCGTATATGTTAATATATCTATGTTATTGATGTTTACGCAAAAATTCAAAAGATTTTTCTTAACAATAAGCTTGCGAAGGATTTAGAGAAATGTATTAGCATTGCTTTGACATGTGTTTATTTGTTTGTAAACACAATATGTATAAATAAATACCAAAGAATCAGATACAAAGCCTACTGCAAAGTTCATTATACAAAAAGCTAAGCTACAGATCAGCTAACGAAACTAATAAATAACGCCCTCCAGTAAGTGTTTAATTAAATAACGAGGATTAAAAATGTATTCGAGAAAATTAAAAGAAAATATTATTTGAATAATTAACATATAGTATAAGACAAATAATAAATATTCTCAATTTAAAAAAAATATTTTAGAGATTTTCAAAGCGCTATTTTATTACAACGGATACTCCAAGAGGGCTCCTGTAATTTATTTAAGACTGCTTATACGTGGTTTTGAAAAAAAGGTCTCCTAGTTAAGTTGGTCTGGGAAATGACATGAATCGGAATCGGGGTGTATGGGGTTAGGCAGGCATATTTTCCACAATGTCTAGCGTTGACTCTCTCATCTCCTTAGGACGCATCTTAATATATATGAACTTCTTGTTTGAAATAAAACATTTTCTGCGTACTTTTATGAGTAACTATGGAGCACAGTGGGCTAGATGTATGGATGTGTGTGCAGCAGAAGCTGTGTGTGAAGATCTATCCTCAATGCCTACCCCGAAAAGAATATGATTAAATTTATGCTTGTTTATTAATAATTTTTTGATAAACATACCTTAAGCGCTTCACTCGGAGGGTCGAATTTGAATTCGATTTCGATTCCCAATGCTAACCACAAAGTTTCCCAGTTTGATCCAGCTGTTCAGTTAATGAATTTCCTCGATGCTTGCAGGATCCTCACTTATTGAGAACAAAGCCTATATTTTGAAGGATAAATATCCAACAATTCGACCTCCATTGCCTGATTGTAAAGATTTATGTCTTCCTATGTAGAGGTTGCAGATTCATGACATCGGCACGTGGCAATAAGCCTGCTAGGTTGTTTTGTATACAACGGAAGTGTAATACCATACATACTCGTACATAGTATGTGAGTACATTAGTTGTGAAATACGTATATATTTGATCTCTTTTTAAATGAAACTAAGACATTTAACGGTTCATAATACCAAAATAAGAGGTAATTATGGATATTGAAAGTTTTGGCGTAAAATCTATAAAATGAATTATTAATCTGCTTTTATTTTGTTTCTTTCTAAACTCCTTGGAAACAATATGCTTGAATTGTAATTAGTAATAAAGAAATAAAAAAGAAGTTTTTCTCGCTTTCTTCCAGACTATTTAACTAGAAAATGTAAACTCTCGTAGATTTTCCTGATTTCTTTCACCTTTACAAATTTTGGAAAACCAAACACCTTATAAATAAAATGTATATAGTTGTTTTTTCGTAAGTTTTACATATTATTTTTTTGTTATCTTTTGTAATTTTAAACAAGAAAAATATCGTAACCTCTATTTTATAATCTTCATTTTTAAGTAAAACTTGTTTTTTTATTTAAGTTAATTAAATTTTGAAAAAAAATTGCATCATGTTATGTTCTTTCAAATATTATGAGATTAAAAATATTCAGTTGTTTTTAATAATTTTGACATCACATTTTATATATGAATGAAGAATATAATGTTTTAAGCCGTAACCCATAATTTAATGAAAATATACTTATTTTATTTTTAACACAAAATATTCCAGGTTTCGAAAAAAACTATTGGAAGCTAGTCAATATTTCTTCATCTTTTAAGATCCTCTGCTATTTGAATGTTGGCCATCATCATGGCTATCTTGACCCTTGAAACAGCAGTTTTTAACAAAGATATGGCCCCACAATGAAACCAGTTCCGTAAGTTCTTTAACCAAGAGATGTGTCTCGTTTCTATACTTCTTCTCCCTTATTTTTTTCCTAACAATATCAGTTGAAGGATCTCATATTTTCCTCCTCACAATATATGTACAAAGTACTCTCTCTCTCTGTGGTTGCAGTCCTAAGACTGGTTTGCAGCAATTTCAACTCTTCTCCTCCATTCCTCCCTGTCATGTGCGGCTCTTTTTAAATCTGTATATGTTGAGCAGCGCACGTCCACCAACAGGTCCTCCAGGTACTCTCGGCGTAGGCGTCCCCTAGAGTTTGTCCCCTCGGTCATACCCTCCATTATGGCATGCAAAAGGCCCTCTTGTCGTATTATATGACCGATCCATCTTGCACGCCTTTCGGACAAGATCCTGAGCAGGTGCCTTCCTCCTTCGATTCGAAGTACTCTAGCTTTCATATTTTGTTGGTGCATAATAATTTTCTTTTTTCATCCGTTTCGAGATCGCATTGTTACCGATTTTGTCAACCCATGAAATTAAATTTGGAGGGGATATGGCACAAAGCTGCTTATTCAATATGCGAAATCTCCTCTGCAATACGGTTTCAAACTTGAATTACGTATGTGAATTTCCGTTTGCTACAAAATATCTATACTTCTGTACGGCGTTGAAGCATGGCCATTAAATCATAACATAATAAAGTAACTTGATTAATTTTTAACGTGGTACTATCGAACAATGCTGAAAGCTTCACTGGTTGATAAAGTCAGTTGAAAAAAAATAGTATACATTAGTGGAAAATATTTTTCATAATTTAATAACATGTTTCATGTTTCTTAGGAAAATAAATCTTGGCATATTTTCATTTTAGGGTATTTTTTCAACATTTAAAACATAATAATTGTTAATCACAAAATGTATGAACAGTTGTAATCAAGATTGTTGCTGATGCACACACGCCAACTGGCGTTTATAATTGTCTAAAGTGCAGACGACTGCAACCATCTGTCTAACATACAAATTTCCTGGAGGACTTTGATAAAACTTGACATAGAGCCCATATCACACAAAACTGAGTAAAGCATATAAAAGAAGAGTTTATAGTATATAACATACAGTATTATTATTTGCGTTACCATATTTTCGAACAGAGCTGTTTAGATTATTACCACTTCGGCACGTGATGATTTTACAGAATTTTTTTCAGCAATCGATATTTTCAAAACGTTTGTTAACAACACTAAGCCACTTTAAAGGAAATGAAGAACCTTACTCCAATTATATTTTTATTTATATTATCTCCGATTGTTGTTATTTTCTCTTGTGAAGTATGAAGTAACAAATGTACTCGTAAGTCTCGCACCGTTATTGACTTGTTTTTAAAAGCGTTCGTAAAACTCTTTATTTCAAATCAATCATACGGGATGCGTTTTATGTTCAAGGCCGATGTTTTTTTAATAACTTTTAAATAAATGACAATTTTATAATTTATATTTATTTGATTTATTATATGGTCTTTATCATTATGTATGAACTATAATATCGGTCAAGTGGCCACCTTTGGCCGTGGCGCAAATGCGAGCTCTTTCAAGCATATTTTTCATAACATTCTCGCAGACTTCTGGTGTTATTTCAGACAGCAATTTATTTTCGAATGTTGTCCTTAAGCATCGGGGTTGTGATTGGTTTGTTGGTGTACACCGTTTCTTTTAAGTACCGCTATAGGATATAATCGGGGGCGGTCAAATCAGGGGATCGTGGGGGCCAGTCGATATCACCACTTTTTGACATTATTCGGCCGGGGAAAGTTTCTCGCAAAATTTGCATCGCAGCACGAGCTGTGTGCAATGTGGCACCGTCCTGTTGGAACCACATGTGATGTAGGCCCAATTGATCCAATTCAGGCACAAGAAAGTTTAGCAACATGTCACGATAGCGATCACCAGTAACTGTTGCAGGATTTCCTCTAGCATCCTCAAAGAAATATGGGCCAATGATGCCGCCGGCCCAAATGGCGCACCATACAGTCACTCGACGAAGGTGTAATGGTTGTTGGTGTATCAATTGAGAATTTTCAGTGCCCCATTAGTGGCTATTCTGTTTATTAACAAAGTCAGCCGAGTGGAAATGTGCCTCGTCGCTCATGTTGATTTTTTGCCAAAAATGGTGGTCGTCTATACCGACCTGTAAAACCCGAGCACTCCAATCTCGCCACCGTTTATGGTCATTTTTCTGTATCTCTTGTGTCAATTGAATTTTATACGGATAAAAATGCAAATCTTTTTTGATAATTTTTAACAAACATGATGGATACATTCCCAATTCTTGTGCACGGCGTCGATGAAAGATTCACGGACGTTCACCAACACTCTGCCTCACTGCATCAATCTTTTTTGGAGTACGTTGGCTACGTTATCGTCCAGACTTTGCTTTATCTCCCAGTGTATGCAAATTTTCTAAATTATTCATTACACGCTGAATGGTTGACTTGCTTGGACATGATTCAAACAAAAAAAAACACGCAGTTTTATTCGCGTATTCACAATAGAAGAATTATTTAAATAAAATGTTTTAATAACTTCAACAAGCTGCAGTAAGTTGCGAAGTTAGATGACAACTACTCTCTACGACTGTCAAATATGAACTGACAAATAACAGCCAAATCAAAATGGCGATCAAACAAAATCGGCCTGTAACATAAAACGCAACCTATATTTTGTGTTTCATTTTCGATTGACTTTCCTCTAAATCATATCTTCCTTCTTCTATCGATTGATGATATGTTGCTTTTTGTATTGTTATTTATATTGTTTATGAAGTTTGAAAAAATAATAATAATTGGAATAATATTTGCAATAATGTAACTTCTTTTATTAAATTACGATTCTGACAAGAATCCCCCTAGTCGTTTTACTATGAAGTAATAAATAAATCAATTTCAACGTTTATCCATAAATTATAGTTAAA
This sequence comes from Odontocerum albicorne, assembly GCA_949825065.1. Lineage (NCBI taxonomy): Eukaryota > Metazoa > Arthropoda > Insecta > Trichoptera > Odontoceridae > Odontocerum > Odontocerum albicorne. Next base: position 20,565,221 of record OX463845.1, read on the forward strand.
TAATACAACGCTACATGTTAATATAAAAATTCTAATGTTCCCGTCGTTGGAACTTCGATTCTTAAAAAAAGAATTAAGTATGTGTTTGAGACATGTCATCAAAATGTCAAACAAAACATTTCATTAAATCATTATCACACATACAGAGAAGAATCTTTAGCATTCTTTTCTTTTAAAATTCCAACTAAGACAAAGAAAATAATACTTTCAGAATGAAGCTCATAGAAATTTATTTAGCAAACACAAAAAAAAATGTATCTAGTTTATCCAAAATGTTCCAGCAATAAACACACAAAAATAAATTTCGTGCTATATGTTTAATATTCTGTTAGCAAAACAATATGTCTACTCCAAGATGTACTCATAATGGAAGGACTACTGAAAAACTTTTTCCTTTTGCTCGTAAAAAGCAGCTGTCATGTTTTTGAGGCTAAATTGGATTTCGACAATGGCGCAATATAAACTTAGCAATTCAATAAAGAAAACTTGTAGTATTTTCACCCTATAAAAATGTATATTGATTTTTTTTTCACAACTTAATATCAGTAAAGAATCCAAATTATGCGAGAAGTTGTTTCAATTTTACGAACATGTCTTCTTTTTAGAATATTTTTTCCTCTTTTACGACCGTCTTCAGATATTTGAGAACGGTTTAACAAAAACACAGATGTCTAACTTTCTTTAAAAAATTCCGAGACTTTCGTAAATAAGAAGCTATGTATAATTTTGACTGATTTTTATATTAAACAGTCAAACTCTTATTAAAGTAAATTTAAACTTATTCAAGCAATAAAATAAAATGGATTATCAATAAAAATATTATATCTCGAGCCATGCGGTTTACGGACTGCATTTCTGTTCACAATGTTGCCGGTTTAAGTTCGCGATGTGGTACTTCTTGAAGATAATTTCGATACATTTCTCAGGGTTTAAATATGGTATTACTCTCTTTCATCGTTATTATATTTTATAAAAAATCTGCTTTAAGAGAGACTTATAAGAATAACAGAACTCTCATAGCCAAAAAATACGTCCTAGAAAGTAAAAATTAGTCAGTTATTTTATATTTATTCTCAAGATTTCCGAATTGATGATATGGGCATGTTAAAAAGGGTGACCGGGACACAATAATGCTTTCAGCTCCAATAATCGAGTCTTCAGATAAACCACAGGAGTACGCACGTAACTCGCAGTCTGACATCGAACGTGTTTAAAATATTATCACACGTATATAGGCAACAGCATTCGCATATGTCTAGTGCGTGTGAGTATTGTTACTAAACGAATTCTCAAACTGAACTATGACTCTTTTTGGGTTCCATCGGAGGTCTAGCCCGAAGCCCCCAAGTGTAAAACTAAGGAGGTCTTCAATGAATTTATTCATAAAAACTTGAAGGTAAATTAATAGGGATCTGTAATACAAACTTATATAGATGGTGCAGTACATCGAGATCTTAAGTTATCTAAATTAGGATAACAAGGGCAAATTAGTATAACTTACGAGTATATTTTGCGTGTTGGTTCTCACATAATAGGCAACCCAGCGCAGTACCGAAATTAACATAAAAATTCACGATACGTTTTAATCGAAATTAAAAAATATAAATCCACGATGAAAATTACGTGACCTAGTTGTTAGAACGTTTGGATCACATAAACGTGTTTTCCTTGTTTAATTTGAAATAGGACATAAAATATATTCCAATCTAATATTTACACAATATATTTTTACATCTTTCTAGATTGTTGGAAAGGTGTTCCGTTCCATACTGTAATAAGCCCACCAGGTTGTACTATATACAGTGGAAGCGTAATGCGATAAAAAAATGTCGAATTATTTCATGCGGAAAAATAAATTGTTTTAATTTGTTACGGCTCGCGTAACGTTAAAAAATAAACGTATGAAAAATTATAGTTTTTTTTCATTACGGTAGCGATGAAATGAAAACATACATTCCTCATTGAAATTTGTCATCAAAAATATTAAAGTTTTATGTTTTTGAGGAAAATGTTACTGGCGTGTCGAGCCCTTTTAAAAACCAAAGCAAGCAGCTTTTTAATGATCGTTTTTTTTTTTCAAAAACTAATTTGAAAAAAAAATGAATTAAAAACTACATTTTAAAGAAATATTACGTTGAATCTTTGTTATGTTTTTAATATTAAAATCGTCAAACGATTCCAGTGTTATTTTAAGTTAACATTTCTACATTTAAGTTTCTTAACATGGTTGGTTGGAAGAGATTGCCACCTGGCAATAAGACCGCTAGACTATTTTTAAGAATAAAGGGTTAAATAAATTAACCTTAATATTGCACTGAACACTGGAATCAAAATTGCTAAACCATTTTCTGATAAGTTAGAAGAACTCTATAAAGGGTCCAAATGTAATAAATAAATCATATACGAGTATTATTAAAAAAAGCTATCGACAGTCTTAGAAAATTGTCAAATTCTTTATCACAATGCTTACTTCGAAGACAAAGATATTATTTTTGTGTCAGAGACGTGTTGATGGAAGAGTTCAAGCATCTTGTTGAAGCGAATCGTGCATCGATCTTTTTGAGTAGCAGACACCCCATCACATGAAAATAATCTTTCTTAGAGGTTTCACAAGATTGACTGCCTCGAATAGGTTTCTTAAAATGAGCTTTTTGATAGATTCTACAATTAATCGTAAACGTACTTTTACTGACTTATGTTGGTAAACTGTACCACAGAAGTATTATTTTCAGCTGTGGGCATTCACCCTGCAGCGTTTAATTTCATTATTCATTTTATAGTTATTCTTTCATGTCTATGGTACTTTCTTCCAGCCAACCAGATAATCTTGCATACGTTTAATTGTTTTAATAAAAAAATATTTATTTGGAGTTTGTTCAAAAATAAGTCAGGGAAAGAAAGGAAAATTATGGTAAAAGGGTATTCTGAGTTGTGTAATACTATTGAATTTTCTTTTAGACTTGATTAAGAATGGTGCACATCTGACAACTCTAAGAAGTTAATTCCACAGCCACAACCAGCGGACCGCAAACGAAAATATGTAAAATGAGGTGTGTTGTGTTGATATGTAATGTTATTTTATATTCTTGACTTGTTTAATATTTATTGAATTTGTATCAAAAATGTAGAATTACATATGTATTAATACATTGCTTTATGTATTCCATACTAAATTGTGAAAAAATCTGTCCGACAGACTTAAAGTACACAACAGGCCTGTTTAACTCTATTAAAGCGTTTTCGAACTGTACTTAATATTTCATTTTTATAAACTTTAAAAACTAAGGACAACCACAGTTTAAAAATGCTTTTACATAGTGGAATAAGCTTGGCCGTTTATCGTGTTTTTTTTTTAAATTTGTTTGACAATCATTTTTGACAATCATAGTTTGTTTGACAATCAAGTTATCTTGACAATCTTTTCGAAATTAACATAAATTTTTGAAATTAACATAAAAATTCACGATACGTTTTAATCGAAATTAAAAAATATAAATCCACGATGAAAATTACGTGACCTAGTTGTTAGAACGTTTGGATCACATAAACGTGTTTTCCTTGTTTAATTTGAAATAGGACATAAAATATATTCCAATCTAATATTTACACAATATATTTTTACATCTTTCTAGATTGTTGGAAAGGTGTTCCGTTCCATACTGTAATAAGCCCACCAGGTTGTACTATATACAGTGGAAGCGTAATGCGATAAAAAAATGTCGAATTATTTCATGCGGAAAAATAAATTGTTTTAATTTGTTACGGCTCGCGTAACGTTAAAAAATAAACGTATGAAAAATTATAGTTTTTTTTCATTACGGTAGCGATGAAATGAAAACATACATTCCTCATTGAAATTTGTCATCAAAAATATTAAAGTTTTATGTTTTTGAGGAAAATGTTACTGGCGTGTCGAGCCCTTTTAAAAACCAAAGCAAGCAGCTTTTTAATGATCGTTTTTTTTTTTCAAAAACTAATTTGAAAAAAAAATGAATTAAAAACTACATTTTAAAGAAATATTACGTTGAATCTTTGTTATGTTTTTAATATTAAAATCGTCAAACGATTCCAGTGTTATTTTAAGTTAACATTTCTACATTTAAGTTTCTTAACATGGTTGGTTGGAAGAGATTGCCACCTGGCAATAAGACCGCTAGACTATTTTTAAGAATAAAGGGTTAAATAAATTAACCTTAATATTGCACTGAACACTGGAATCAAAATTGCTAAACCATTTTCTGATAAGTTAGAAGAACTCTATAAAGGGTCCAAATGTAATAAATAAATCATATACGAGTATTATTAAAAAAAGCTATCGACAGTCTTAGAAAATTGTCAAATTCTTTATCACAATGCTTACTTCGAAGACAAAGATATTATTTTTGTGTCAGAGACGTGTTGATGGAAGAGTTCAAGCATCTTGTTGAAGCGAATCGTGCATCGATCTTTTTGAGTAGCAGACACCCCATCACATGAAAATAATCTTTCTTAGAGGTTTCACAAGATTGACTGCCTCGAATAGGTTTCTTAAAATGAGCTTTTTGATAGATTCTACAATTAATCGTAAACGTACTTTTACTGACTTATGTTGGTAAACTGTACCACAGAAGTATTATTTTCAGCTGTGGGCATTCACCCTGCAGCGTTTAATTTCATTATTCATTTTATAGTTATTCTTTCATGTCTATGGTACTTTCTTCCAGCCAACCAGATAATCTTGCATACGTTTAATTGTTTTAATAAAAAAATATTTATTTGGAGTTTGTTCAAAAATAAGTCAGGGAAAGAAAGGAAAATTATGGTAAAAGGGTATTCTGAGTTGTGTAATACTATTGAATTTTCTTTTAGACTTGATTAAGAATGGTGCACATCTGACAACTCTAAGAAGTTAATTCCACAGCCACAACCAGCGGACCGCAAACGAAAATATGTAAAATGAGGTGTGTTGTGTTGATATGTAATGTTATTTTATATTCTTGACTTGTTTAATATTTATTGAATTTGTATCAAAAATGTAGAATTACATATGTATTAATACATTGCTTTATGTATTCCATACTAAATTGTGAAAAAATCTGTCCGACAGACTTAAAGTACACAACAGGCCTGTTTAACTCTATTAAAGCGTTTTCGAACTGTACTTAATATTTCATTTTTATAAACTTTAAAAACTAAGGACAACCACAGTTTAAAAATGCTTTTACATAGTGGAATAAGCTTGGCCGTTTATCGTGTTTTTTTTTTAAATTTGTTTGACAATCATTTTTGACAATCATAGTTTGTTTGACAATCAAGTTATCTTGACAATCTTTTCGAAATTAACATAAATTTTTGAAATTAACATAAAAATTCACGATACGTTTTAATCGAAATTAAAAAATATAAATCCACGATGAAAATTACGTGACCTAGTTGTTAGAACGTTTGGATCACATAAACGTGTTTTCCTTGTTTAATTTGAAATAGGACATAAAATATATTCCAATCTAATATTTACACAATATATTTTTACATCTTTCTAGATTGTTGGAAAGGTGTTCCGTTCCATACTGTAATAAGCCCACCAGGTTGTACTATATACAGTGGAAGCGTAATGCGATAAAAAAATGTCGAATTATTTCATGCGGAAAAATAAATTGTTTTAATTTGTTACGGCTCGCGTAACGTTAAAAAATAAACGTATGAAAAATTATAGTTTTTTTTCATTACGGTAGCGATGAAATGAAAACATACATTCCTCATTGAAATTTGTCATCAAAAATATTAAAGTTTTATGTTTTTGAGGAAAATGTTACTGGCGTGTCGAGCCCTTTTAAAAACCAAAGCAAGCAGCTTTTTAATGATCGTTTTTTTTTTTTCAAAAACTAATTTGAAAAAAAAATGAATTAAAAACTACATTTTAAAGAAATATTACGTTGAATCTTTGTTATGTTTTTAATATTAAAATCGTCAAACGATTCCAGTGTTATTTTAAGTTAACATTTCTACATTTAAGTTTCTTAACATGGTTGGTTGGAAGAGATTGCCACCTGGCAATAAGACCGCTAGACTATTTTTAAGAATAAAGGGTTAAATAAATTAACCTTAATATTGCACTGAACACTGGAATCAAAATTGCTAAACCATTTTCTGATAAGTTAGAAGAACTCTATAAAGGGTCCAAATGTAATAAATAAATCATATACGAGTATTATTAAAAAAAGCTATCGACAGTCTTAGAAAATTGTCAAATTCTTTATCACAATGCTTACTTCGAAGACAAAGATATTATTTTTGTGTCAGAGACGTGTTGATGGAAGAGTTCAAGCATCTTGTTGAAGCGAATCGTGCATCGATCTTTTTGAGTAGCAGACACCCCATCACATGAAAATAATCTTTCTTAGAGGTTTCACAAGATTGACTGCCTCGAATAGGTTTCTTAAAATGAGCTTTTTGATAGATTCTACAATTAATCGTAAACGTACTTTTACTGACTTATGTTGGTAAACTGTACCACAGAAGTATTATTTTCAGCTGTGGGCATTCACCCTGCAGCGTTTAATTTCATTATTCATTTTATAGTTATTCTTTCATGTCTATGGTACTTTCTTCCAGCCAACCAGATAATCTTGCATACGTTTAATTGTTTTAATAAAAAAATATTTATTTGGAGTTTGTTCAAAAATAAGTCAGGGAAAGAAAGGAAAATTATGGTAAAAGGGTATTCTGAGTTGTGTAATACTATTGAATTTTCTTTTAGACTTGATTAAGAATGGTGCACATCTGACAACTCTAAGAAGTTAATTCCACAGCCACAACCAGCGGACCGCAAACGAAAATATGTAAAATGAGGTGTGTTGTGTTGATATGTAATGTTATTTTATATTCTTGACTTGTTTAATATTTATTGAATTTGTATCAAAAATGTAGAATTACATATGTATTAATACATTGCTTTATGTATTCCATACTAAATTGTGAAAAAATCTGTCCGACAGACTTAAAGTACACAACAGGCCTGTTTAACTCTATTAAAGCGTTTTCGAACTGTACTTAATATTTCATTTTTATAAACTTTAAAAACTAAGGACAACCACAGTTTAAAAATGCTTTTACATAGTGGAATAAGCTTGGCCGTTTATCGTGTTTTTTTTTTAAATTTGTTTGACAATCATTTTTGACAATCATAGTTTGTTTGACAATCAAGTTATCTTGACAATCTTTTCGAAATTAACATAAATTTTTGAAATTAACATAAAAATTCACGATACGTTTTAATCGAAATTAAAAAATATAAATCCACGATGAAAATTACGTGACCTAGTTGTTAGAACGTTTGGATCACATAAACGTGTTTTCCTTGTTTAATTTGAAATAGGACATAAAATATATTCCAATCTAATATTTACACAATATATTTTTACATCTTTCTAGATTGTTGGAAAGGTGTTCCGTTCCATACTGTAATAAGCCCACCAGGTTGTACTATATACAGTGGAAGCGTAATGCGATAAAAAAATGTCGAATTATTTCATGCGGAAAAATAAATTGTTTTAATTTGTTACGGCTCGCGTAACGTTAAAAAATAAACGTATGAAAAATTATAGTTTTTTTTCATTACGGTAGCGATGAAATGAAAACATACATTCCTCATTGAAATTTGTCATCAAAAATATTAAAGTTTTATGTTTTTGAGGAAAATGTTACTGGCGTGTCGAGCCCTTTTAAAAACCAAAGCAAGCAGCTTTTTAATGATCGTTTTTTTTTTTCAAAAACTAATTTGAAAAAAAAATGAATTAAAAACTACATTTTAAAGAAATATTACGTTGAATCTTTGTTATGTTTTTAATATTAAAATCGTCAAACGATTCCAGTGTTATTTTAAGTTAACATTTCTACATTTAAGTTTCTTAACATGGTTGGTTGGAAGAGATTGCCACCTGGCAATAAGACCGCTAGACTATTTTTAAGAATAAAGGGTTAAATAAATTAACCTTAATATTGCACTGAACACTGGAATCAAAATTGCTAAACCATTTTCTGATAAGTTAGAAGAACTCTATAAAGGGTCCAAATGTAATAAATAAATCATATACGAGTATTATTAAAAAAAGCTATCGACAGTCTTAGAAAATTGTCAAATTCTTTATCACAATGCTTACTTCGAAGACAAAGATATTATTTTTGTGTCAGAGACGTGTTGATGGAAGAGTTCAAGCATCTTGTTGAAGCGAATCGTGCATCGATCTTTTTGAGTAGCAGACACCCCATCACATGAAAATAATCTTTCTTAGAGGTTTCACAAGATTGACTGCCTCGAATAGGTTTCTTAAAATGAGCTTTTTGATAGATTCTACAATTAATCGTAAACGTACTTTTACTGACTTATGTTGGTAAACTGTACCACAGAAGTATTATTTTCAGCTGTGGGCATTCACCCTGCAGCGTTTAATTTCATTATTCATTTTATAGTTATTCTTTCATGTCTATGGTACTTTCTTCCAGCCAACCAGATAATCTTGCATACGTTTAATTGTTTTAATAAAAAAATATTTATTTGGAGTTTGTTCAAAAATAAGTCAGGGAAAGAAAGGAAAATTATGGTAAAAGGGTATTCTGAGTTGTGTAATACTATTGAATTTTCTTTTAGACTTGATTAAGAATGGTGCACATCTGACAACTCTAAGAAGTTAATTCCACAGCCACAACCAGCGGACCGCAAACGAAAATATGTAAAATGAGGTGTGTTGTGTTGATATGTAATGTTATTTTATATTCTTGACTTGTTTAATATTTATTGAATTTGTATCAAAAATGTAGAATTACATATGTATTAATACATTGCTTTATGTATTCCATACTAAATTGTGAAAAAATCTGTCCGACAGACTTAAAGTACACAACAGGCCTGTTTAACTCTATTAAAGCGTTTTCGAACTGTACTTAATATTTCATTTTTATAAACTTTAAAAACTAAGGACAACCACAGTTTAAAAATGCTTTTACATAGTGGAATAAGCTTGGCCGTTTATCGTGTTTTTTTTTTAAATTTGTTTGACAATCATTTTTGACAATCATAGTTTGTTTGACAATCAAGTTATCTTGACAATCTTTTCACTACAGACGTTCATCTCGGAATTCATGACATTTGGTTAGAACCAGATTAAAAAAATAACTAGATCAAATGAGAAATATGATATTTGATGGCAAAAGTCCAAAAAAATGGAAAGTCTGGGCAAGATGTCAATTCTGGACGTCAATTACTCGACTCAGTTGTTAGAAAAAGACAAACAGGAAGTTAAAAGGGAAAACTAGGTAAATGTGAAATGACACATTGGAACTGAAATTGTGTTTATTTCTAACCCATTAATGTTTTGAATCCAGAAAAATTAAAAAAAAATTGTAATTATTTATTTCAATTTGTACTATGACAACAATTTTTCGAAGGATATTAATTTGAGATTTTTAATCTTAATAATATTTGTTTTGGAGAGTATTATAATATTTTTTTTCAGCTAGTGGGATTATATTGTCAGCATGTAGATAGATAATAACTGCAAGTGTTTTATTTTTATTGCGTGCAAACTGTTTCATTTCAGCAAAAAGGCAGTCCATACTCATGAACCTGAGTTCTGGTGGTAAAAGGATCTAATATAGGTACAGCATGTTCAGTCTTCTGCACTCGGCTATATCGTTAAGGTTTATGTTGTGGTATTTTTGCACCAATTTTATCTCAAAATATACGTACGGCTGGTTTTAAGTACAAATTCGTATGAAATGTGGTCTGAAAATGCAACCTTTCCGGAAAATAATCAATTGGGAATCCAATCTACTAATCATGCGTGCTCTGATTAATACTACTAGCTTTGACAAAGGATCTTTCACTTCAAATAAGTTTCCATTACTGTGATTTATGTCTCAAGAATACCAATTTTAGACCCTTAATTTATTTGAGACCTGACTCAGCCCGAAGGTTTAAAGTTCGATTCCTGAAGGAACCGAAAAGGGGGTCCCCGGTTTGTTTTTTTTTTCATGTGAGTTCATTTTTACAACCATCTGATCTGGTTTATAGAAATCGCCATAAGGCAATACGATCGCCAGGTTGTATTATTTACAACGGAATAATAATATAATGCACTACAATTTTTTCTCTAAATACCTTTCCTTTGAAAAACAATCCAATAGATAAAAATGTTTCTCCGAGTTGTTGTCGTGTTGAGTTGACTTAAATGATGCCCAACGTTTCGAAGGTGTTCATCCTTAGAGCCTTTATCCGTAGAGCGATGTCAAAAAGCATTTCTAAATATACTAAGCACGTTACAAACACCCACCTAGCCACCCGTACTCGCAACGTGAATAGTGTTTGGCTCACTCAGCCACCCGTTTTCACGACCACAACGTAAACACGTTCGTGGTGACGGATATTTCGAATTCAGCAAGTTGTGCTAACGTTTTTGGCCCAATTTTATAGTTCAGCCTAAAAACTAATTTCTTATCTTAAAATTTCGTGGTATGTATTTAAAGTCGGTTCTCATACGCTTCAAATGAGAATCGACTTTAAATACATACCACGTAATGGCGCCTTTGATACATTATCCAAAGTAGCTACAACAAACTCGTAGGAAATTTTACTTTAAATACTCAATTCTTAAATTAAAAAAATATATACGATCGACTACAAAGTGTTAAGTTCAGGCTATGAATTTGGATCTGTATATTTTCAAAATTGGAATCAATGCAGGCTTAATATGCATCATATTATCTTCGTCTATGTTGTTTGTGTGTTCATAAATTTCGATTGGAAACGTGAGTAATATTTTTATGGCTTACACAATAAAATTAATTCTAACGAGAACAGTGATATCAATATCGATGTATTGTTCAGCTTATGCATATTTTGGATGACCAAGTCTGCTTTGTTGAATGCTGCGTCGTCAAAATATCGGCCATTATTTAAGACAACTCAAGATGGAAACAGCTTCAATAAACATTTTAAACTAGTGAAAAGTAGGCGTGGAAATCTTCGAACATATCCAATACAATATAACATATTTATTTCCGCTCATGGGATTCGAGTCTACAACTTTATTTCTTAAAGGAAGCAGCGCTTACTCACCACGCCAAATATTTATTACATTGTCTTTTGGATGCCAGAAATCTGGCGAAACAATATTTTTTTTCTTCAGAAATATAGTTCAAAATAATTGCGTATCCCAATTAATTCTTAATGACATGCCATTTTGTATAAAAAACTTTTAAAAAATAAGTTTCTTGATTCAATTTGATTTGCAAAATATTTCATTTGTTTCATAGATGATAATAATTTATATACGAATATTGTCACATTCTTCCTAATAAAATTTTATTTTTTTTCATATGACCAAATTACACCTGCTATTCTCTCTGAGCCCGCCACCAATTTAATGTTTCCACCCATTGTAAGACGTTTTATTATATCCGTTACGAGATATATGAAACATAATAAAGAAAGGTATTATCCTTGCCGAAATTCCATTTCCGGTATTATAAACTGGATGCTGCTCCACCCAGATGTCTCATATTCTTAGGAACTTGGCGTAATGGTTTGTATTATGGTATGAGTTGTAACTCACTTCATATTGTCATTCAAGCTTTTTGTTTCGCATTCTGATTTGATTTATTTTAAGATGGCTTGATACCTTTCAAAAATCTTATTAACTAACCATACCAGTACTTCTCAAACTTGCTGCATTAATGTACCAGTTTTTTTTTCATTCCAATCCATTGATAACTAGAATTTTTATCAAATTGAATAAAAATAATTTTAAAACTTAATGAAAAAATGTAATAACTTAAAACAAATAGTAAAAATTGTAAATAAAACACATCCATAAATATGTAATAACTTAAAACAAATAGTAAGAATTGTAAATAAAACACATCCATAAACATGTAATAACTTAAAACAAATAGTAAGAATTGTAAATAAAACACATCCATAAAAAAGGAATACAATTACAAAATCTTCAAAAACAAATTGATGATTTTTTTAATGATACCAATAAACTTGGTTATTATTTTTTCATTTGTCTAATCTGAGTATCACTAAAATAATTAAAAAAAAGGTTTTTAAAATAATTTTTAAAACGTTTTACAAACATAATATGTCAAATCATAAAATTTTAAACGAAATATCGTCGCGGCCCTGTGGCTTATTGTTGGCGGACTAGCATTGCTCTGGCGACTATAGTTTAAATAGCACGTAATTAGATGACTTCCGTGGTCAATCTTCCGGCGCGATTCTTTCGGGTTCTACGAGTATATATATAGTACATTAACACACAGATTTCATTTAAAAAGGTTTCCAGTCTGGTTTTCATTTAAAGTCTTCCATTCACATTTGCATTATGTAATTTGTCAATTTAATGTACTCGTACTTAATAAAATGATATTTTTTCTTTAAATTTATGATTATAAAATATAAGTTGTCTCAAAATACTCCTCACATCTCCCAAAATCGAATTTGGTCCTTCAACACCTGCAAGTCATCATCTCTTAAATATTCTTAGTTGTAAGCATCATCATCAGCCCGATCGACTCCAGTGCTGGATACAGACCTCTTCTCGCCTCGTGTACTCGTTTTATTCATGTTTAGTTGCCCCCAGACACTTTTTTTGAGGTAATCTGACCATATTGCTACGGAGCTTGAGACACTTCTTTTCCCAGTCCATAACTTTCTTAGTTCACCTATCATCGGTATATCTGGGAATGTGCCTAGACTAATTCCACTTCAAGTTGGTTACTCTCTCTGCGACATCTACATTTTTTTGTGATATTTAATTTTAACAAACAATTTTTTTTTGCAGATACGTAAAAAGAATTTGTATTTCATTTCTTAATGGACGTATCAACTTATTTATTACAAATTTGTAATTATTGTATAACATGCACCTTTATTTGTTTTGATAGTTGTTTTACCGCAAAACCTTAGTATTTAGGATGTACTCGTATTTCGTTATATTGCGAACTGGTTGTATTTTTCTGCTAAATTATGGTATTTGTTTTTTTACCCTATTGTTGACTCTGGCTGTCAAAAACAAGTTACTTTGAAAAATGTGTTATGTTCACTACGACATATACAAAACAAATTACTTTGAAAAATGTGTCAAAAACAAGTTACTTTGAAAAATGTATAATGTTCACTACAACATAGTAAACATAATACATTTTTATTATACTCACTAAAATGTATTAGACTCACGAAAAATTAACCCTTATATCATAAATGAATTAGAGCGATGGAACATGCAATGTTAGGAATTTCACTAAGAGAATTTCAAACATAAAAAAGCGAATTACAGAAAGACGAAGTCACCAACATTGGCCAATAAGTGGTTAACTCAATGTGTCAGTGGGTATGTCATGTGATCGTTCGAGACGACAAGCAATGATGCTTCATCATGAGAATATGGAGACACTGGATGGGAGGATCAAATCGAGGAAGATCGTGGATGGACAGACAATATTCTGTATCCGCGGAGAAGATAGTATGTGAGGCGGCAAATTGGGTAAGGTGGAAGGCCATGGAAGAGATCTGTGTTTAGTATGAAATTAAAAGAGGCTGAAAATATGAATGATCATATTACCATTTTTTTATTTTTTTATTTCTTAAGCAGCACACATAGGCCAACATGTTAATATACACTTATCTACATACATCCGTAGTTTAATAACAAAGCATATAAAATGGCACATTGCACACTTTATTTGTTCCGATCATTCGTGTGTTATTTTTTTCGTTAATGGTTATTCACCCAAATTCGAGTATTCGCAGCCAGTGAGCAATGTTGAAATAAATACGCTCGTCGAGAATATTAAATATTATATATTCAAGTAATAAACAATAAAAGTTATCAACAATTTAAATAATACCATGTTAATTATGCAAGACTCTTTATTTCATAAAAAGTTGGAACTTTCCTAACACTTGCAAGCGGAGGAAGACATGTTTATGATTCTAATATTAGTTGGCATAGGGTTAATCGTAAAAAGCACTTCCATAAAAGCCGGCATAATTTAGCATGCATCCAAAGGAAATATATAATTTATACACGCTAGAATCAAAAACATTGATTTTTACTAGATGTTCTTTTGTAGAAAAATATTGTACCGGACAGGTACAAAGACTGTATATAGGTTGTTGGTTGCCGCGTAGCGCTCGAAGAATCCACGTCGCGAATTCCGTAGCGAAGATCCAGCAGAAGAAGAAGAAGAAGAGCAGGGAGAGATTCCTCTCAGACAGCTTGATGTAGGGTAGCGGGTCTCAAGTAAAACACAGTTACTGAGATTGTAAGTAGTGGTAATATATTTCAAAAAATCAGGTGGCCCTCTATATTAGTGGTCAGTCGGCCGTCACAAGCGCCCATTGTCCGTGAAATACGACAACTTTCGGGGTTTGGGCCACGCTTACGCCGACTGAACCCGGACCTACCCCCGATCGCACCGCTTTGCAAGTTACATATTTCCAATGCGGTCACGAATGCGATCGGAGTCAAACAGACATATATTTAACATAGTAAAATATAGCAGATTTACAAGTAAAATCATATACACTTCAACATATGGAAATACAGGGGTTTACATACAAGCATTTACCTTATTCTAGAATTACATGAGTTATATATAATATATAAAGAGATGAACACATACGCAGCTGAAATAGACAAATACAAGTTTACATCAATTTTATATATATACAGATCTACACCTAAATGTCATTTTCCTCATATTACATACACACACACGGGTGGCGGCACACGTCCGATACAAATATCTTATAAGGGATATCGCATATGTTGAAAACTGCTTGTTTAGGAATATACTCGTATAACTAAACCAAGGGCTGAACTGGCATCAGGTATTTTAAAGATATTTATATCTCATTTAATATTCTAATTAGAAAGATAAAACAAAATTATGAAAAAATAATTGCGATTGAACATAAATATATTCGAATACATAAAACTTTTTTCTAACAAAGAAACAAATGTGCATTCCTTAGTGAAGTATTAGTGAAAACTGGAAAGTGAATTCTACAATAAGATATAGCAATCATATTGTTATACTTTTGATTCAAATTTCACATTGAAGATAATCAATCGTTTTGAATCTATAAATGTATTTGAATTTTATCTTGAGACCGTAAGTGCTGTGTTGTGAGATGTGTCAACTTCACTGCATATAAATGTCACGCTTAACTATGTTACGATGTATTGTCATTGTCTTGGCGCTGTATAGTTCAATTTTGAATCTGTAATATCAGCTTCTTAGAACTGACATAAGCCTGTTTCGAAGATAATCAACCGTGAAGCGAGCTAACGAATCTAACTATATGAACACATCGATTGTGAAATTTATATATCTACGAATAATCATTTTATAGTAGACTTAAATATCTAAAACTTTTTTTGGAGTTTTGTTGTATAAACACACTTTTTTCCGCTCTAAAAATATACTCACGTAATATTAGAACAATGTTTTCAATTTTTATTTTCCATAGGACAATATTTTAACGAGTTTTTCAAATGTCTCGTAAATTTTAAATTAATTTATTCATTTGGATGGTACCTTTAAATATCCAAATTGATGATGTTGATTTGAAAATCTTTTCATAATGTATCAAAATATGTATGAAAAAATTAGTGTTATTGTACAATATTAATGAAAGGACAAAAGGACATAGCGCCTATAGAGGGATAACTCTCCTTAAGCGCACTCTTACTCAGGATTCAAACGCATTCGTACATGTTGATAAGACTTTCCAAAAAAATTGTCTTTAAATATTTGACACAAGAAGGCAGATCATTCCACACCACAGAACCAGCAATGGTGAAAATCTATAATAATACCACGCCCTATTGGATTGATTTGGAACAATCAATTGATAGATGAAAAATAAATTAACCTCAAAGTTCTACTTCTCTCCGAAGGAACATCTGTCAGACACAGATTCGAAAAATACAATAAGGACACCCCATTAAGGGACTTGAATACAACGAGACAACGTTTGAAATCAATCCGTTCGTGCAACTTAATCCAGTGTACATTTTTTAGAAGCGGACCAATATGGCAATATTCATGACTACCATATATTAGCCTAACATCTGCATTGGAAACTGGAGTCTAGAAATCGGTGAATCAGGCAAGTCAGAATACATAGTTACAATAATCCAGACGCGATAGATACTACGAGATATAAAAATTATCGCAATATTTGTTAAATATGTACAATTTCCTAAAAACATAGTTTTAGTAAAAATTTTCCGAACACTGTTCAAAATGAACGAGGCTCAATTTATGGAAAATTTTCCGTAAACTTTTATAAAAGTATTTATGTCTACCCGGTAAGTGAATGCGACATATGAATTGATGCGAATCAAGGCAGCTCAGACGCGTAACTCAAACTGACAAACGTTTTCCGCTTCAGTTCCCGTCGGCACAAACTTGCGTGATTCCATTCTGCAGGCATCTATCTCCCTCGACTTGTAATGCAACGGAGGAAATATCTTTGTGACACCTTCGATTCTCGGCAATACTTCACCTGGATAAAAACATATTTCGAAAAAACGTATGTAAAAATACTTAGTAAAAGTTCTTATTATAAATTTAAAAGAGCAAAAAATATGAAAAATTTCCTTTGTTGATGTATTTGTTTATTTTCCAAATCCAAGTCCGATGTATCTCACAAAATTGCCATGATCAGTTAATTATTTCAATCACATCAGCAATCCTGCGTCTAATTTTCTAGATTATGCATGTGAAGCATAATAATAGTATAAGGTAAAAAGTCCTAAAACACGTTTAAGAAAACTCCGTAGAAGTTTTCAGAAGCTGATCCTTCAATTTGTGGTTAAATGTATTTTTATAGCCCAAAAATAATCTTGACAGGGCACTTTTTAATTTTCAAAAATGACTGATCATATTCCAGGTGTCGATCGCTGCAACTGCACTCATCAAACAATTAAGAAAAATCGGAATTTATCCAATCACAAAAAAATATTAAATATTTTTGTTACAATATTTATTTAAGAAACTATTTTACAGCATTTTATAATCTAATTGAAAAGACCATTGTTTCGAAATCATTGATTTTTAAATTTCCTATCTATCCACAAAAAACCCTTTTTATTATTAAACTTTCGACAAATGACGAAAACGTTACAAATTTTTTCATTAAATCAACATTTGACAATCGTTTATTCATCCGTAAATAAATTAGCTTATATAAGTCTACTGTAAAACAATGACGTCTTTAAGATATTTACAAGAAGTCTTTATCATTTTAAATTAATTTCTACTCACTACTCTCTTCTAAGTTCTCCACGCTTCCTTTTTAAATATTTCTATCCAATTATTTGCTTGTTTTAAATGTGTTCAAAGACCCATCAGATAATTGAATCTTATCAACAAAATAAAATGAATACCCTCAGAATCAAGCAAGAGAAAACATAGAGAGGATTAAGAAACATCGGTATCCGAGGAATTTGTGAAGTAGAAGAAATTATGGTACACTGCGGAAACTGCAGAAGATAGTTACAGTCTCCATGACCCAACCTACATGGTAATGCGTGGAATACCCGCTGGTAGTCGTCTTCCAGGAAGGTCTGTAAAAGATGAAAGTATTGTTGAAAGTTATCATCTTAAGAAAATCAGTTCTGATGATGACATACGAGTATGTACCATTCATTGGTGTACCTTAAGATAAAGAAAAAGAAGTTCCATCTGTGTTTTGCTATATATCATGGACGTTTTTATGCCTTTTATCTGGATATTGTTTTAATGCATTCATTCTAATGATTGGACATATCCAAATTGTCGATGTAAACATATCAAAGAGCATCGACGGGAAACAACAAATTCTTCGGTCCTGTTGATCAAACCTTAGGATTTCGAGTCAGTGAAGTAGGCATGAAACACACAATTGGTCATCGGTCGTATTAGCGATACTTCCCTTCACATCAAACAAATTGATCATTATATGCCTCAACAACTGTGATTGAAATATTGAAACTCCATTTATACCTAGACTTTACTTCCGAATTAAAACCTTTGTTCAAAAGTTAAATAAAATAAATGATAAAAAACATATAAAAATAATTTAACATCCCTACGTGTCAATGGTGTTTAAAACGCTCTTACATAAAATGCTGCAGAATAAATAAAGTAACTAGATGCATAAAATCTGTAGCGTTATAGCAAAAGTTGATATGTCCGTTTTTTGCTTTTTTGTGTTTATTCTCCCAATTTATAGACAATATTTTTCAGCATGTTGTAGCAAAACTTGGTGTGTCAGTCATTATCCAAACAAAATATATATTGTTTGGAAAAACTTAAAAAATGCTTATGTGTACTGATTTTAACAGTTTATCAAATTTAATATTGTTTCTCCTGTAAACTAAGGTAAAACGGACATATCAACTTCGGCCATAACGCCACAGAAATGCTTCAACTCAACTCTGAGTTTCTAAACTATAATTTACGATTTTGTTTAATTTGTAAGTTTCTGACAGAAATCTTGTGTAAAATATAATCTTAACGTAGATTATTATTTATTTAATACATCTATGAAGCTTTAAAAACGAAACTTGATACATTTTATCATTTAGTGTAGTTGATAAACTTTTAAATATGAAAAAAATTTAATTTCATTAGTTTAAATATTTTTTGTAATGACATTAAAATGATTCTCAAAATTTTTTTGTGAATATAATTTTTTTTTTATAAATATTTAAACTTAGAAGAAGTAAACTTTTTGTTGTGTTGCGTGTTTTCAATAACAGTGGTGTCTCCAAATTTTATTTTAGAAAATTAAACAGAAAATTTTTTTTTTTCACAATTCATTAAAACGTAGATAATTTCTCCTTTAACGTTTTATTAAATATGTGAAGCTTGCCAATCAAATACTTCAGAGCTCAAATAAAATACAAACTGTTTCAAACCATACAAATACTTCCGACTAAACGAGTGTACAAATCAGAAGTTGCGTGAAAGACATAAACCGAGAAAAAACGTGGTTGAATAAAGTGGACCAGATATTGAAAGAAGGTTAAGTGAAAAGTAAAATATTTTTCATGACGAGATGTATAATCGTGGATGAGAGAAAGTTGTGCACCTGGGTAAAATCGTCCGGAGATCTGTTATCTCTGCCTACCCAGTAGAGGACACGGCGTGGTGATCTGTATTTATAAAACTTAACAATGTTTTATTATTTATCAGATTCGGCCCATAAAATGGTTTCATGGCGATTAGTCAGTTCATTCTTATTATATTAAACTTCCTAAGTCATTAAGACGTTGTCATCACCTTGTCATCACTCAATTATACGAGTAGCTCGCCATACTTTCAAGTTATTTTCGTTTTAACACTTAATAGTTGATTTCCTCTAAATTAATTACTTCCGCAATTACTGTGTTTTAGAAAATGTTATTTATTCTTATATGTCTTCTTTTATTAATCGAAAATTATATGTTTGCATCTAGATGTATTAATTTCATAACAATGCTTAAATCATATGTTTGCATCTAGATGTACTCGTATTAATTTCATAAGAATACTTATATTACAAATTTGTTTAAGTACCCATTTACAAAAATAGACCATGTGTGTAATTTATCTTCGTATTTTCTTTCTTCTTCGGATATGAATAAAATTCTTACATGCTCTATGAATATCTACTGAAGAGTAAAATTCCATATGTTCCATTCCATAAGGTCAGAATGCTGGAATATGTACAGCTCCTACTCTAGGCAACTTGAAACAGCAGAAATGCGAATGCTTATGTGGTCGGCAGGAGTATCACTGAAAGATAAAATTAAGAGCTCACACGCATTCGTGGTAGCCTGGAAGTCCCTGACATAAATAATCACTGACGTAAATAAATAATGTCGGAAGAGCGACAGTTGAGATAGTGAGGGCACATAATACGGAGACCACCAAACCATACTGTAAATCAGGCAATGTCTGTGGATCTTCCTCGACAGCCGTCCAGAGGAAGACCAAAGAACACCTGGATGACTCAATGCTCAAAAATCCTGCAGAGAAACGGCCTAGATGAAAGCGACACCCAGAACCGAAAAATATACAGCCTGAGAACGAGAAGAGCCGACCCCAACAGCCTACCTAGGCAATGAGTTGGGACAGTGCCAGGAAGAAGAAGTAAAATTCCATATGTTTCTTTAGCGTATATATTAATTTTACTTAAATTTCGTCATTTTTACTGGTAAATATGATATACCACAAACGGTCGATAATCCTAAAAAAGGGAACGTTTTAGTCAACCTAAAACCAAGTTTATGATTTTCTCGGAGTGTCGGTCCGATTGTCGGACACCTTACTCCTTCATCGGTTTTGTATGAACGGACTTTGGGTAATTAAATTTGGGTTGTTTGGTGGTGGTGTTGGAAAAATTTTTGTATAGAGAGGAGGGATAGAGTTTGGTACATACATTAAGGTTATAGATACATATAGGTTACATAATAATATACTTATATTTTTATATGTCACGAGCGTTGATAAATATGAATACACAGAAAGAAAGGATAGTGATGTATACATAGACATAGATATTTCAATAATTATAAATATATTACGAAGACGGGGGTGAGGGATAACGCTGTGACTTTAAAATAGTGTACATATATAAATAAGGGGGTATGATAGATACCTTATGAAGCGCGGGTGTGTGCACCGGAAACTATTTGGCGCCTACCGTTCCGAATAGGGGGTCGGGGGGTCGTTCGAAGCATTTGCTTGGGCCTGGGGTGGATTAGATTAGCGTTCACGTCGTAGTCCGTGAGTGAGCTGATTAGGGGGTTCGGGTGAGTCGAGAGAGAGCTGTAGAACCTCTCGGCCAGAGAGATCGCGTATTCTCGGATGGTGGGGAGATCTAGGTCTTCGTGAAGCCGTTTGTTGCTGATAAAGTAGGGCGCATCCATAATGATGCGCGTTGCCTTGTTTTGCAACACCTGGAGTTTGCGCATATGGGTTTCGGCCGCATGGCCCCAGACCGGGATGGCGTACGTCATCTGCGGACGTATGATGGCCTTGTACAAGTTTAACTTGATACGAGGGGACATCTTACTGTGTCTGCCCAAGAGTGGTGTGAGGGCTTTCAGAGTGCCGTACGCCCTCCCGGTGATGTTTGTGGTGTGCTTTTTCCAGGACAGCTTCGCGTCTAGAGTGACGCCGAGGTATTTCACCTCGTCGCACCACGAAACGCTCTGGCCGAAAAGTCTGAGTGGTCGGATGAAGTCCAGACGTCTTCTAGAAAAACGGACTGCTGCACTCTTGGAAGGGTTTATCTTGACCTTCCAGTTTCTACACCAGCGTTCCAGTCTAGGAATGAAGTTTTGAATGCGAGAGTGAGAATCGCAAGAGTGTTTCGAGGATGAAAGAAAAGCCGTATCGTCCGCGTATTGTGCGGTGATAGATCGACTGGTCTGGAGAGAGGGCATATCGCTGGTGTATATGTTGTAGAGAGTGGGGGAGAGGAGGGCTCCTTGCGGAACCCCCGCTTGTATGGGCCGGTGGAATGAATTTATACCGCTCACCTTGACGGAGAAGGTGCGGTCTCTGAGAAATGATGCTATGATCTGCACGAGGCGGAGAGAGATTCCGGCCTTGTGTAGTTTGAAGAGCAGTCCGTTGTGCCAGACCGTGTCGAAGGCTTTCGCCACGTCCAGCGAGAGGAGGGTGGTTTGATGTTTTCTGTTGTAACCAGTCACTATGTGTTCTACGACGCGAAGAAGTTGATGAGAGGTCGAGTGTCGCGGTTGAAAACCGTGTTGCGTGTCTGGAATTATGTTAAGCGAGGTTATCTCGCTTGATAGGCGATCGAGGATAAGTCGTTCGAGCACTTTACCTAGGGTAGGCAGTAAGCTGATCGGGCGGTGATTTTCGGGGAGTGTTAATTTTTTACCCGGTTTCGGAAACATTATAACGTCTGCGCATTTGAGAGCGGAAGGGAAAAATCTATGCCTGTAGCAGGCATTAAAGATTGAAGTTATGGCGCAGACGGCTTTTTTCGGGAGTTTCTTCAGGGTGAAATTGTTTATTGAATCTGGACCGGGAGCTCTCTTATTGTGGAGGTTGTGGATGATCTTGTGGATTTCTTGCGGGGTGAAGAAATCCGAAGTCGGCGGGGGTCGTGAAGCGACAATTTGTTTGACCTTTTTGTCAACCGAGGCGGAGAGCGTCGGGTTGTTGAGGTCAGAATTTGGGGTGAAAGTGATGGCGAGCGAGCCGGCAAATATTTCAGCGCGGTCACGCGCCGAGAAAACTGTTCCGTTAGGGCCCTGTAGGGGGGTGGGCCGTTGAGGGGTTGTGCGGAGAGAACGAGTCAGCCTCCACTTTTTGTGTTCCTCGACTTCTAGTGATTCGATAAATTCGCCCCAGCGATCGTTACGATGGCGCTGTAGGTCGAATTTGATCTGTTTCACCAGACGATTGTACAGTGTTTTGTACGTGGGATTGGCGGTCTTCTGCCATAGCTTTCTGATCTTGTTCTTCTCCGCGATTTTCATTTTGATATCGACGGGGAGCGGGGGATCCGGCTTTTGGGGAGGTCTCAGTTTTGAGGCTGACTCGAGGGCCGATTTGATGTTGTCGGTGAGATAACTCACCGCTGCATCAATGGCCTCGGCGTCAGGAAGAGAGGTCGGCACCCTGAGATTTGACTCGAGAGTGACCGCGAAATCATCCCAGGAGGTGATATGCCTCCTGAAAGGTAACGGATCCTGGAGAGGGTTGTTGTCGGTGAGTGTTAATAAAACCGGGTAGTGGTCGGACTGCAACTGCTCTAGAACTAGCAAGTCGCTATAAAACGGGATGTCATTTTTGATGATGATGTCTAAGACGTCTGCAGAGTCGTTTACTCTTTGGGAGGATCTTGTTGGAGTGGCGGGGGCGTCCACAAAGTAATTTTTGCGGGAGGAGATCTCGGCTAGCGCGCGGCCTTGTGTGTTTTTGACACGACTGTGCCAAAGCGGATGTTTGGCGTTGAGGTCTCCCGCTACAATAGTGGGAAGATTGTCCGCGAAGAGTGAGTCCAAATCTGACTCGAGAAGCGGTAATGACGGTCGGAGGTACGCGGACACGAGCTTGAGAGGACCGTGGTTGAGGGTTTGAACCACAACGTTGGTACTCTCAATGTTGTCCGTGGGGGCTGATGCGGAGAGGCAGTGATCGATACTCGCCTTTATTATGATAGCTGTGCCGCCTCCTCTGCCTGTGAGGTGGTCATTACGGTAAACATAATAATTTCTGAGAGAGTATCGGTGGCTGGGTTTTAAGAAGGATTCACTAATCATCATCACATCTAGGTTGTGCTCGACGATGAAGTCCTCGATTTCTTGCTTGTTGGTTCTGCAAGTGCCGTTTGCATTCCAGTACGCGACAGTTAGGTGGCAGGGTCTGCTGACTCTAGCCATTGTAGGGGACACACATTGCGAGGGAGTTGAAGACCTCGCGGGCCATGTACATGGCCTCGTCGAGGGTCTTCAAAACTGTAGAGATGTCAGCCTGCGACGGATAACGCGGGTTTGGGGGTGCTAGTTGGGGGGCTGGTTGGGAGGAGAGCTGAGGGCGGGCATTTTTTGCGATGCTCGCGTATGAAACCATGGGGGATGCGACTCTCGACACTGGTTTGGCCAGAGGGGGGGACGTCCTGGGGGCTTCTCTGGCTGGCGGGGGCGCAGAGGGGTGGGTGTGTTTTGCCGTTCTGCTCATGGGGTGAGAGGGACAGCTTCTGTAGTTGGCCGGGTGGGGGCCGCCGCAATTGGCGCATTTTGCGGGGGTGTCAGCCGGCTTTTTACAGTCGGCTGTTCTGTGGTTTCGTGCGCATTTAACGCATACGGGAGGGGCGTGACAGCTTCCAGCGCTGTGGAAGAATTTTTGACAGCGATGGCACTGTCCTGTTGGGGAGGTTTTGCGCAGCTCCTCCACGGAGATCTTCATATCGAAGATGCTGTGGAGGTCGTTGTATATGCGACGTCCGTTTTGAGACTTGGTCAGTTTGACAATGACCAACGGTAGTGATTTCCTCTTCCGGTCCTTCATCCTGAAGACGTTCAGGACCGGATAGTCGAGGGATTTAAGTTCCTCTATGACTTCCTCGACTCCGAAGGAGGTGTGGACGCCGCGTAGGACCACGAGGAGGGGTCTCTCGCTGTCCAGCTGGTAGGTGTAGTAGGGGACCTGGAGCCGGCTGGTTTCTTTCGCCAGCAGATGGTACGCGTCTACAGACTTCGTCTGTATACGGAGGTCACCATTGCTCATTGCCTTCGATGTGAAGGGCATGTTGGCATTGTGGAGCATTTTCCTTAGCTCCGCGTATTTTTCCGCATCCCGCAGAATAATCGGCGGGATGCGTTCCGACTTGATCGGGGGCGGAGCTGTTTGGGAGGGAGCCGATATGGCTGGAGATGCTGAGCCCGGCGGGCTTGGAAGCCTCTGCTTTTTGGCAGAGGTCATTTTTGGTGGAGCTGAGAGCTCTTTCGGAGGGCTCTCCGGTGACCTCTTGCGACGGTTTGATACCGTCTGCCAGTCCATGTCGGAACCATCCGGCTGGACAGGTGAAAAGGGGCGAGACGCAGGCACGACAGTGATTTTGGGAATAGGGGCGGTGGGTACACCGGCCGTATTCGGGCAGTTTTTATTGGCGGGTGGGGCCGACAGTGGTGAGGAGTTGATGGGCTTCCTCAGTGGTACCTTGGGCTGGGCGGGGGGTGACACTGTTGTTGATGGAGTGAGGCGTGGGAAGACGACTGTGTCTTCGTCTATGAATTTGGTTTCTCCTCTTTTGAGGAGAGCCGATAGAAACTTTGCTGCTTTCGCAAAAGATCGCTTGTTCGCGTCCTCGCGAAGCTGGCTTATAGCCTCTTTGAGAGACATGGGTGGGCTGGGGGAGACCGGAGGGTCTTTAGTTGGGGGGATCCGCGAGATTTTTCGTTGGGATCCTTTCTTTCGAATGCGCCAGTGCACAATGTCCGCGCTAGAGGGCATTGTCATTTAGTAATAAGTGAATATATATAAGAAAATAGATAATAGTAAATATATAGTGAGGAGGGTAGGGAAGAGAAAAGTCCGTTCACTCACCCGAATGAGGAGACGTCGGTGACGTCGTCGGGCGTGAGACTTGAGAAAGGAGCGAAAAGGCCCCTGTAATGGCTGCTTCAGAGATGTGGAGGAGACTGATATACACACACACGTGTTGATACTGATGATGGCAGCTACGGGTAAAAATCTCGCCAGCTAGCGTGCTGACGAGCCAAAACCCCGGCTTGCGCGACGGTGGCGGTCTCCGTTCGCTTCTAGGTGGAGAGAGCGTCGGAGAGCGGTGTTTGCAGGCGACCGTCCTAGTCGGCTGTGAGCGGCCGAATGTTAGTCAACCTATTCAGGGTTCGTACTAAGTAAATTTTAGCACGTCAGATATGATATTTCAATAAATTTTGAGCCTGTCTAAATACGAGTTTTTAGATTCGGCTTGATCAGACCCACAATAATTTTTTACTTGTAAGTACTTTTTGATCTCATTGATAATGTATTGTTAAATGTTTGTGGTACGTGTTAACAGTGATATTTTTGATAGATTGTTTCTGATTATTTTTTCTTTAATCTCTGAACGGTCGCAGCAGCTTGTAAAACAGTAAAAAAAGTTTCGAAACGATGAATTTGATACGCATTTTGTAGTTTATGACTATTTTACTTTAACCTCTGAACGCTGACAGCAGCTCATAACAATATAACTTGTCATGGAGTAATATTTTTAATACGCATGTTGTCGTTTCTCATTAAATTTTCTATAACCTCCGAACGGTTGAAGTAATTTGTAAAATAGCAAAAAATTGTGTAGGAATAATGGTTTGATAGACATATTGTAGTTTATGACTAATTTTTCTTTAACCTGTGAACCCCTACAGCAGCTTATAAAAGTAAAACTTGTCTCGGAGTAATAGTTTTAATACACGTGTTGTTGTTTCTCATTAAATTTACTATAGCCCCCGAACGGTGACAGCAGCTTGTAAAATAGTGAAAATTATCTATCACTAAAATGATACACATATTATAGTTCATGATTTATTTTCCTATAACCTCTGAATGCTAACAGTAGCTCATAAAATAGTTAACATTTTGACACACAAAATGTTGTTACTCATTAAATTACATATAACCTCCGAACGGTAGCAACAGCTAGTAAAATAGTAAAAAATTGTCTCCGACTGACGGTGTTGATACATAAATAATAGTTTCTGATTCGTTTTCCTTTAACCTCTGAACAGAGGCCGCAACTGATAAAAAAGGTGAATTTATTTATGATGTACTCAAAAGGATTAAACTAAATACGTCACAAATAGGTTAATTTTCATAATTATTTTACTCTATCTTCTCATTGACTGCATTTTATTTATACATTTTTCATATTATGGTACTTAACCAAAAATCTGATGGTCTACATTTCACAAATAAATTCAACTGGAAGCAATATTGTTTACACACAATGTCTCTCAGTCAATCCTCTATTTTATTACTTATTTACATTTAATATCGCCATACGGTGTTTGTTGAAAGGAATAAATACATAACCCATGAGGTTAACATAGAATTTTTAATATTTGAGAAATATATGACGTTACACGTTTATAAAAATCCTGCTCTTTGAGAAATACTCAAGCCGCTCCGCTCTTACTCGTAACGCAACAAGGTGAAAGGTTCCGTATGCATCCTATGCAGTCAGCATGAATAATGCTTCACACGTGGGCGATAGGACGATTTGAACGGACCGCTTGCACATTAAATTGTATTCGAATAATACACATTCTGAAGTAACTATCAGTGTTATGTGTATTCAATATAGTATTATATATTCTGTAATGGTTTATTTGTTGAAGGATTTATTTGCTTAATATCAAATAGATCTCTAATTGAAGTTTATAGATATTGATGAATAAAAACTTAGGAAAACGATAGGCTATCCTTCGTGATCGAGTATGAATGGCAGCCAACCTGTGAATACAAAACGCCTATGCATATATTAGTTTATTATGTGTAAGCTGTTGCTCTTCATCAATAACACAGTCTTGTCAGATCGAACTCAAAGTTTCAATTGCAAGATCCTTTTGTTACGCAGAATTTTTGTATAGCTCTATTTTATTATCTTGCTTGATAACGCTGTTAGAGTTCATTATTAGCAACATGTAGTGACTGAAACCCTTAAATTCAGATGATAAATGGTCTAAGGGAAAAACCAGTTCTCAAGTAAATCGGGTAGGAATCGAACCTAGGGCATTCGCTTGCTTAGCATGAAAATTAACCGTTAGACCACGGCCGCCGGAAAACAGATTTAGTTTAGAGCGCTTTTGTATTCATTGCTTAAATAAATATTTCATTTGATGTATTAGGTTTTCAAATAATATGCACACTAAAAATATTCTTCGTAACGTTATTGGATTTGAATTTACGAAGATTAGTTTTTAAGTTTTTAGTTAATTTTGGACGTAGAATCTTTAAGTAAAAATTAATACATACTTTTTTCGTTTATTATTTCACAATGTATAATCAACTTTACAAACCACTGGCAACCACAAAATGAAGAGTTCGAGTATTACAGAAATTAATTATTATTTCATTTCTTCATATTTTCCTCGCTCAGTCTGATGAGATTTATCTTTATCCACAATTAAAGAGGAAAAATGGAAAATCATTTCTTATCTTAAAACATTGTTCATGCGAACTACTTTACAATTTCAATCCTTATCCCTATTTTCCTTGATTTTTTCTTTATTCTAGTACATTAATTGTAAATGAAATATAATTTTTATTCTAGTACATTAATTGTAAATGAAATATAATTTTTCATTATCTACATTTTAGTTGTGGTCATGGATATCATGAATGTGGAAATAAACATAAACTTATCGATTTGAAGATTTAAAAAAAATTATAATATAAAATATAAATCTACAAGCAAAGGTCAATATGATAAAATAGAGGAGGCACATTTTGTGGCAGCGTTTTTTTTATTATTCTCTAAGGTGTCATACGCTTAATTTATGTAAATGTTCCCGATCGTGACGTTATCATTTATTTAATCGTTTGAAAAAAAAAGTACTGATTTGAAATAGCTACCCAGTTAAACATATGATATACCATACGTACCCTTATTTTGCTTGTTTTTGTCTTATATCTATGGAAAATTCGTTACACATAGCATTTACATTTGGACAAGATTTTGTTCTCGTTTTTGATATTATGATGCGGTGAGAATTATGTGACTTGGGGTCATTTATTTAGCACTTTCATGCAAATACATCTGGTGAATTCATTGATTTAACATTATCAACCATCTTTTCTTTCGTAATTAATTTTTGATGTCCATGACTGTGTTTTTAGCTTGATGTATGGAAACAATATTTGAGTAAAAAATAATAAAATTTAAAATTAGTGTAATATTAACAAATAATAGGAGCACTTCGTCACAGGATTTGCCATCAAGTGTTTTTTTATATCCATAAATCCACAAAATGGTGGGTTTTTAAATTGATATTTGTACTCTACGATCGTTCCATTTAAACTACAATATATAAATTGTAAATGTTCTATCAAGCATAGAACATTTACTATCAAGAATAAGAAGTAAATACTGAATAAAATTCGAATGAATAGTTTCGTAACCACTGACTTTGTGTATATCGTAAAAGGACTCCAAATTAACATTATACTCGTACTTTTTTCCATTCTTAAATTCACAATTATGTTGAAATTTTAAGCGGCAAATGCGAAGAGCAGGCACGCCGGCGTCTTTGCAGTTGCGCTAGGAAAGTAATTGAAATGGTGTTTTTCACAACAAAAAGACCATGTAAAAGAAGCTTTTAATATTCCTCGAGATGAAAAAAATTAAATTTCTTTATTTTCCAGCTCACTCTTTTCTAAAAACAACGTTAATTTCAATCTACAAAATGTCCTGAAAATAATTTCAATTTCCACTCATTCATCTGATATTTTATAGCAGAAAAATATAAATAATTTTAACTCTAAATAAAACATCTTATAACGATCTCAATAATGTGAACTTATTAATTCATAGATATATATAATACTATAATTTATTCGACTCACCTTCCGTTCACCAATCTAGAAAACTCTGAATCATTTTGATAACAGGCCGATTCCCGATAAATGACAGTCCTATTGGACGGAGTATGACGAAACAAATAGATATCAAATGAGTGATCCAACGAAGGAGATGTCTGGGTGTTCCCTTTTCGAAAAGGGAAAAATAGTTCATTTCGAAATAGTCCCTATTTCGAAATGAAAAGCGCACTCTGAATAGGATCAGATGCATATATGCACGAATGGGGTCTAGGATGCAGACTATTGACCACATCGTTGACAGCTGCTCATTGTATGCGTTTCATGGAGGAGCGCAGGAGCTGTATAAACTGACACCGGGCTTTGTAACATGGCTGAAAATGACATTGCGTGTGAAGACTACACGGACAAAAAGAGGTCAGTTATTCAATACTTGATTGTGACATAAACTTATGGTATGTCAAGTAATAATATAAATTAATACATTCAATTGTTTATTATGTTATTTTTTTATCAAAACCAAAGATGTGTGTAAATAGTTGAATCGGACATATTTCAGCATATGAAATCGAACCAGAAACTTCTAGATAAAAACATTTTTATTATTTAGCCATGGAAGTAATGATTATTAAATTAGATAGCAGAAATTGAATTTAATGTATCATTAATACGAGCCACCCTCGTATACTAGAACTTATGACGAATGCTGAAGTTTATTAAAGTTGAATTCAATTCTTCAATAAATATAACTTCAAAACCAAGGTTAAATTTAGATAAAAAATTTCTTCACTCTTTTTAAATTAAAATAACTCGAAGTGTTACACTTAATTTATCGTAGATGCAACTAATTTATCTTTCAAAAACAATGTGAACAAAAATTAAAAAAAAAACAAATAATTCGCATCTTGAACATAACCTTATTTTTCATTTCAATGTTCTCTCTATTGGTATGCACATGCAAAACATTTAATTTTGTATATTAGTTTTATGAAACGTAATACTATTTAACGAAGCAAGCGTTTTAGCTAATGCTATGTAAATTCCGTTTTCAGGAAAAGTAAAGCTTTGTAATATAAATATTTGGTTTCCTTATTCCTGTTTTAACACAGTTTAGTGTTATTTAGTATTAGTCCTTGTCCTTGTATGTTTGTCGTAATACTTATCAACATAAAAATATATTTATTTCTTTCGAAAAAATATAAATTTCAAAATCTTTCACATATTCCTGCCACACCTCTTTTCTCGCTTTCCCTACAATTCATATATTTGATTATATAATGATTTCGATGTTAATTAAATTAAACTTCTTTTACATATATGCTTTTACTTGTGTAAAGCAACAATATTCTTAAATGTCTTTAATGTGATAAAACATTCGCCTGTAAGATACAAAAAAAAATGCCAGCTATTTTTTAGAGCTCGATTTTATTTATTTCATTCACGGCCGACGCAAACTCAAAAAAATATTAAGAAACTTTTAACTCAATCAGCCGATTTTTAAATATGTGAGTAATATAAATTGAATAGATATACTCATATCATAATATTTAGCTGGTATTATTCGTATCATATTGTCTAGATATATGTTACTCGTATCATCATGTCTAGCTAGTTTTATTCATTCCATCATGTCTAGATATACTCGTATCATAATGTCTAGCTGGAATTATTCGTATCATTATGTCTAGATATACTCGTATCATCATGTCTAGCTGATATTATTCGTACCATCATGTCTAGATATAGTCGTATCATCATGTTTAGAATATACTCGTATCGTCATGTCTAGCTTGTATTATTCGAGTAATCACAGTAACTTAACCGTTTTAGTGCTAAGCAATTTATGCAAAAATGTATGAAAATTGCTATACATATATTGATTAATTTAGAGGAAAAAATAATGGTGTCAAATAAAATTCTCTAATTTAGACAAATATCAATCAATTTTAATAATTCTTTTTGCATTATAAAGAAAAAATGTTTATTGATATGAATATGAAAAAATAAACATAAAATATCAATATTATTGTATTTTATTTCTTTTTGAAAATAAAAAATATAAAAAAAAATAGCTCAACAATTATGTTTTGCCGCACAAATAGCGTGTAGGCCTTTCCTACAGCGAACGCAAATAGGCAGGATAGCTTTATCCCACTCCCTCTGTTGCTACACACCGCGCACTGGCGTAAGTTACGTCCTGGTAATTTTTCCAGTGCAAATTTTTTGTTTGATGAAGATGGTTGTGTTGACACGCTATTTTTATGATTCATCCACTGCTTTTCGATATCCTCAAAAATTTTCGATGTGAATTGGAGCCGGGTCATTTTTTTTTCGGTAGTGTTGGAAACATACAAAATATAAGAGTTGAGCACCATTCTTCCAAATATGTTGAATACTACTTTTTTCCAATATTTTAGGGTTCTTCGCTCGTCCAAATACACGTACAACATTTTGTCAGATTCGTCCACACCTCCCATGTATTTGTTGTAGTCATCAATCATGCTTGGTTTCACCTTTTCGTATTCAAAATTCCCTTTCTTTTTCTTGATCGTCACACTATTAGTATCTGCATTGGATGAAATCAATATGACTGGGTTTGGTTTGGACTTTTTGTCTCTGAATGAACACATCAAAACATTTTCATGTGCTATGTATTTGACTTCTCCTACTTAAATAATATTAAAAAAACGATAAAAAGTTATTTATAAATGTATTAGAATGCACTCTCGTTACAAATTACGCGCGAGGCTAGAGTACGTCCACTCCCACGGAGCACCAAAAATACACTGAAACTCGCAGCGTTTTTGCGCTGCGTCGCAATTTTCGATACAAACGATCGCAGCGTTTTTGCGCCGCGTAGCATTCTAACGGTTAAAATTGAAATCTTGTGGAGCAGAGAAGTTTTTTGTTGTACTATTATTGAATATAATCTTTATTGAAAATTTTTAATATATTTACAAAAAAAACTTCTTGGTTGATAAAAGCATAAAAGTTAACGAATGTCAAATAGTTATTTCTATATCTAAATTTTAATTTCGAAATAGATGGAAAGAAAGTCAAGTGAATGTTTTTACTTATTTATTACTCATTTCACAAAAATATTACACAACAGAAATATTCATGATGCAACGCACTAGGAAATAACCGGTTATTATTTAACTATATTCTTTTACAAATTTAAAGAAATAAATGTCTCAATTTTTACATAAAAATAAATAACAGCTTCACCAGAGACAATGATTGCCTAATTTGCCTTGATAATTCGAAGCGCTATACAATTTATTATCCTGGCTTGCTAATATGTAACAATAATCACGATATCACCACAAACATCGTTACTGAAACATAAAAGAATTGTTACCTTTTTCAAAATTTCTGGTTTAATTTATATTCTTAATTTTACCAGAATTTATTTAGTGATGCTAATAAGCGTTGCATTATTGTTAATTGATACGAGTATCACTAGTAAGTAAGCCTGTACCAAATTATTGTTAATTGATACGAGTATCACTAGTAAGTAAGCCTGTACCAAATTATTGTTAATTGATACGAGTATCACTAGTAAGTAAGCCTGTACCAAATTATTGTTAATTGATACGAGTATCACTAGTAAGTAAGCCTGTACCAAATTATTGTTAATTGATACGAGTATCACTAGTAAGTAAGCCTGTACCAAATTATTGTTAATTGATACGAGTATCACTAGGAAGTAAGCCTGTACCAAATTATTGTTAATTGATACGAGTATCACTAGTAAGTAAGCCTGTACCAAATTATTGTTAATTGATACGAGTATCACTAGTAAGTAAGCCTGTACCAAATTATTGTTAATTGATACGAGTATCACTAGTAAGTAAGCCTGTACCAAATTATTGTTAATTGATACGAGTATCACTAGTAAGTAAGCCTGTACCAAATTATTGTTAATTGATACGAGTATCACTAGTAAGTAAGCCTGTACCAAATTATTGTTAATTGATACGAGTATCACTAGTAAGTAAGCCTGTACCAAATTATTGTTAATTGATACGAGTATCACTAGTAAGTAAGCCTGTACCAAATTTAAAATGAAATAAAAATATTCACCATCGCCATCACGCTATGTTTCTATTGGTCGTACCATATTTGACTAGATCTTCTCAAACATCTCGTATATCACTCGTATAGATATTTTTTGTAGATCTTTCATCATTCATTCTTTCTACGTGACCGAACCATCTCAACGCTCATTTCTTCATCTTAAACGCTGCATCTTTTTTCAATCCGCATTATTTCTAAATTTTCTTATTCCTTTTCCTGTAAAATATTTTGTTTCGAAATATTCTACGCAACGCTCTCATTTCTATCACATTTATTTTATTTTCATTCCTTTTGGCCACTTTCAAGTTTTGTTTGCATATCCTAATACTGGTATTTCTAGCATGATGAAATAATAAGTAATGAATGTAATTAAAATTGATATGAATCTTCTAGAAACAAGACAGTACTGGATATCATATCTTCTAGAAACAAGCCAGTACTGGATATCATATCAAAGTTTCCTTAGATAATAATGAAGAAGGTATGAAAAATAATGTTCAACTCAATGCATTTAATAAGATATACAGAAAGATAGAGACGTTTTGTCTATTAAAATATAATCGTAAACAAATATTACCTCTCTGCACAGATTCCGTAGCTAACTTAACTTAAAAACAGCTTTTAACCCATATTTTACCTGTTTTAAGACATGTAATTGAAGAATTAGAATAATGCCTTGTAATTATCATCAAACATAATTATTTTTTCATAATAATTTTGATATCAGCTCAAATACCAGATACAGCATACCGCGATCAATAGTTTGGTTCATTAATTTTGTATGGTGCCTCTCAACACATCCGAACTGTTATTTTAATTTAACATACCCTTGCTTAAAATATACATTTTCAATTAACGAAAAAACTTTGTGCTTAATAAATATGTTTACTAGTAGGATTCAAACCCATGTATTTGAATCCTACTAGTAAACCCATGTAGTAGGATTCAAACCCATGTACAAACCCGAGAAACAGCTTTTACCAACTGATCAGACAATTATTTTTAAAATAGAGTACCGATTATATAATGACTTTAACTACAAAATAACTTTTTTTCTACCTGCTGGATTGTTTTCTTATACCTGTGTTATATAAATTATCCATTATTATTATTTATTTCAAATAAATTTAAACTTCGTTTTTTGGTATGGATATTTTTTTCTTGATACATAAATTTACAAATATTTGAAAGTATAATATATGGAAGAGATAAAGGAATATATTTTTACAAAGAAATATACCCAATACAATCAAACTGCATAATTATTGTAAATAAGTGAAACATTTTACAAAGAAAATACAATGTTTAAAAAAAATACAATGTCGCTAAATATGAATAATAGTATACGACTGTATTTATGAATATGTATCACAAGGTGAAACAAAAGCCACATGTCTCTGAGAACTTCCACATCTCCCGTAACACTCGTAATTTTACAAAGGGACGCTTCCCTGGGTATAATTTGTCTCCCTTAACTGCAAATAGAATAAAAGAAGAAAGGCATTTCTGTCCACGGTCAAAATATAAAACTCTCATATGCATGTGTTTTTTTAATTCCCAACATACCACCTGCTTTTCCCTCACATCCGACCTGCTCCTGTCCTTCTCTGAGAAGGGGAAAAACTTAAATGCGAAATATAACGAGGACAGCTTGTGTTTTTTGTCAGCTTTCAAGAAATTTCCGTAAGACCCTCTTTTTGTGATAATGCTTGAAAACTCTTAACCAAAATTTGAGGAGGTGGAAAAAAGCGAAATAATTTTACGCTTCATGCTCCAGTTCGATTTGTTTTCATAAGAAAGCATCTACTTTATCGAAAATGTGTTAAACAAATAAAATACCAGCTCCCAAAATCCAGTGGCCTTATTGGATTATTTGTCTGTAGCCGGTATTTCGGGATTGATTCCCGTTGGAATGCTATTTTTTTTAAACGCATACTCAACTGGTTAAAACTTAAAACCCCTTAAACATATTTGTGGTTGATTAGAAGATATTGACACATGGCAATAAATTTTCAAAATTGTACAATACATAAAACGAAAGTGTTATAAAAAATATAAATAGTAATTTTGGTATTTTTTTGATAAATTACGAGTAAAAATGATAATTCAATTATAAGAATTTAAAAAATCAAGTTTCTTAAATATTGTAAAAGTATTTCAAACGAAATATATAAAATGAACATTTATCTATACGCCACTGTTTCTGAATGGAATTCATATTTAAACGATAAAAACAAGAAACTTCAGATTATCTTATTTTTACCAATTAGGCGCGTTTTTAAAAATTTGACTCAAGACTAGACATAAGTAATTTAAGAATATGTTTGCTTTATTAATCCTCACCAGTTAACCTTGTGAAAAAAAAGAACATTTCACACTCCAATAAAGAAATATATAAAAACACTATGGCGTAAAATAAACAATTTTCTTATAGAACGAGCAGATATAAAAACCTCGTCGAAAAACTCACAGGCCCTTTGGAAGTTGGTTGATTATTTATTGTTTCATATGTCAAGTAAAGAGGGGTTTGCTTATCATGATGTGTTTAAACGTAGCCCGAAAATTTTGCTAATGATGGTGCGTCGAATATATGTCCTACTTTTTTAGAAGACGTAAAAGTCTGTTTTATTAAAATTATGTTATTGTATCACAAATTCTCTGACGCTGTTTACTTTACGGTTAGAAAATAAATTAAATAAAAATATAAAATAAACATGTTGATTTAAAATTCGAAATTAACACTCATTTTGGATATTAAAATATGGAAAAATGTTTTTTTCTGGTTATTTTCCTACGAAAATGTATTGTATTTCAGGAAATCATACATTAATTTAGGACTATTTAAAAAAATGATATATAATACAGTAGTAGCTTATGTTATCGCATACAATATACATTTTTTTGAAGTTATAAGTTTTCTTGTATTCCCAAAAACTAGACTGAAAAAATCCATACATTATGCGAGGAGTAACAGGACTCGGGGCTCGAATCGACAGTCTTATGAAAAAAAATCCAGTTCGTTTCCGCGCGGCTATTCACTAAAATTAATAACTTTTGCGAGTATATAGAATTTAGTAAACTACATTTGCTGAAAATAGAACAGGGTCAAAATGTTTTTTATAATTATATATAACAACTCCCAAGACTCATTTGAGGTTAAGGTAACCAAGTCTCAATTAAAATACTCGTTTTTTTATCACATGTTTGAGCTCTAGTTTTATAGAATGTGTAAGAATATTAAAATGAAATTAATTTGTGAAATAACAAAGCACTTTATTGTTAAATGTTTTAATGTATTTTAAAGTAAAACAACAAAAAAACAATCAATAAAACCTCATTTTACGAAGTACTTAAAATACTTCGTTAAATTATTCAACGCCATTTCTCCCAGAGGGCTCGTGGAATTCAAAACACTTGTATTGCACGTGTTCGCCGAAATGCTTTGTAAGGTGCGGCAACACCATAAGATAGATGCCGATCACTTGTTTGAGTACGAATTTTGTAACGGTTTATGTTGAAATAGACGTAAACTACATTGTAATTATCAAACCTCCATAAAGACCCTTTCGTTTTATCTTGTTTCGATCTATAAATCGCTTCTCATGTATAAACCACAATATTGCGTTATTTCATGAAATAGAGGATGCTCACCTTTTGAAACACGGAAATGTACACTATCTAACGTGTATTATATAACTTTGGTTAAAATTAATAAAAGGTTCAGAGAAATTCACCGAGATCGATACAGTGGTCATATTTGGTTTAAACTGTGGTTCCAAAAAGGTGTTATTATGACTCATTCATTTGGGTTACCTTCTTATTATGATTCATTATTTTGGGTTACTTTTGATCTTGATTATTTTTGAGTTCGCAATATGTAAACCACAAAAATAAATAAAAAAATAGTATTTTAATAAGTATAAATTAATTTATTTAAGATAGCAAATTAAACTGAAAAATTGGCCACCTATTTGGATTTATCATATTTACATGCTCACTCGCTCATTTAATTGAAAACTATTATGAATTCTCATATCTCGATAATGCATACACGTATTTTTTTTTTTGATGAGATATTCAATATCTGAGAATAAAAATTAGTTACTTAAAAGGAAAAGTACGAAATTAAACTTAAGAAAAGATTAACTTATAACTACCATTTTTTACCTTATTATTACCAAATGAACAATTCGTCAGTTGATAGTACGTGTATGTCAAGGTTTTATATGTTTACGTGAGTATTAAGACTCAATATATTTGTTTTTTTTTTTTAATACTTATAGAACCATAAAATGGATTATAAAAGTAGTAACATGTTTGTACATGTAACTTTCACTTTGCAAAGTTTCCAGAACTATGTTTTAATGCTTTGTATCTGAAAAACTTTTAAGCAGGGAGAAAAGTTATTTGTGACATAGAAGAAAGACAAAGATAAAAAGGTTTACGGAATTCGAAATTCTTATCTGATATTGGAACAAACTTTAGAAGTTTTCAGTCACTTCTGAGAAAGACAGAAATGAATTGATAGTCACAAAAATAATAGTACTAGAAGATAAATAAAATTCAAAACTGACCTAAATTATTTATTTGTAGAACTTCATACAAGAACATTTATTAAAGCTACGAACTAAGTTATCGAGCTTACTCGTTAGTGATTTAGCTAATTACAACGACCATGAAAATTTGTTACTTCCCACATTCCTTGATATTACTTCTTAGAGAAAGCGAAATGAAATCGTTTGTATATCTATTGCCAACCAATACCTGACCCTCGGGCATCTTAACGACTTCTGGATCTTCTACCATTCATCCTTAAGATCTTTATAAGTCTCTTCAGATAGTCTCAATACTTCAAAGCATAATTATATAAAACATATATTTTTTCAACGACGATTATGTATTATCAGGAAGATTATTATTATCTTTGTATATTTAATATCTTCTACCAGCACTATATATCAAATTCTTTTTTCAGGTAGTTAAATACAACCTTGATTTTTTATGTCAAACGCAAACGTTAAAATGGTTTTCCATAGAAAAAACCACTCAAGTAATTTTGGTAAACAATGGTCGAAAGCAAGCGTTAAACTATTGACTTTCATAATAATCTATATAAAAAAAAATGTAAATGTTCGTATATTAAAAATGTCTAATCTCCGAAAGTTCTTTACCGATCGCTTTGAAATTCTGACAAAAAGTTGCATTTGTATACGAAAATGTTTATATATTGTATATTTATTTATATACAAGTGTATATAAAAAAGTTAATAAATCAGAAAAAATAAAGTTTGCGCCTCCTGCAGCGACACATGCGAACTAAACTTGACAGTTATGTTACATTGCATTTTCGACGTCTTGGAATTCATATTAAATATTAAATTATTAAATATTAAATATTAAATAATAAATATTAAATATCTATATAAATAAAAATGTAAATGTTCGTTAATTAAAAACCTCCAATCTCCGAAAGTTATTCACATTGCTTTAAAATTTTTACATTTCCATTTTGATTTTGAATATAAATATTTAAATAATAAATATTAAAATTTCAACATCAATTGCTGGAAATTGGGAACGGAAAGGTGCAGGTTGATATGACCTCAGGACGAAGTTCATTGTCTTATAACTTAATGTTTCACAATTTCACTCATTTTTAATGTTTCACAATTTTATATGTTTTTCCTATAACTTTCTTTCTTCTTTTTCAGTGAAATCGATCTGCTTTAGTTCATGAAAATGTCGAGAAAGCAGCAGAACGACGTATAACCAGACTTGAGGATGCACGGTTGCGAGCACGGCGATCGCGTCCTGCAGCTTCAGAACTGCTTCGTTCTCAACAGAATGTACGCGACAGGCTGATAGTGGCTGAAAGAGGTCAGTAGGAATATCAAAAGTACCTTTTTTTATATAGAATTTAATTTTATCTCTATGTTTATATTTCAATATCTACCAAATCGTATGTAGAAACGGAGATTTTTTTAATTAGTTTGATACTCATCCGTTTGAATCAGACCAAACTTCGCTCTGAAGAATACGTGCATTTGCGAGATGCAGTTGTCAATTACGGTAATACAACTAACATTGGAAGACTTACGATTTTGCCATCTTCATATACAGGCAGTCTTCGTCATATGCATGAGTACGCTCAAGATGCAATTGCGTATGTTCGTCACTACTGCTGGCCAGATCTATTCACTACATTCACATGCAATCCAGCTTGGGACGATATACAACAGCTCTTATTTCGTGGGCATTCGCCTGTGGATAGGCATGACATCACAGCACGTGCTTTCAGGCAGAAGGTTAAATTGCTGATGAATTTCATGGTAAAACATGAAGTGTTTGGGTCTGTGCGCTGCTGGATGTACTCAGTGGAATGGCAAAAGAGAGGATTGCCACATGCACATACACTAAACTGGCTCTATAACAAAATCACTTCAAACGAAATCGACAATGTAATGTGCGCTGAAATACCCGATGCTCACGTCGATAAGGATTAGCCTGAAGTTGTGACGAAAAATATGATACATGGACCTTGCGGTACACTGAATCCAAATTCACCATGCATGATAGACGGAAAATGCTCTAAACGATATGTTCGAGTATTAGTATCCAACACAGTTACAGGAAACGATGGATATCTTTTATACAGAAGAAGATCAACAGAAGATGGCGGGAAATTAGCAACCATACAAATGTGAAACGGTAACATCAAAGTAGACAACCGTTGGGTTATTCCATATTCGCCTTTGGTATCAAAAACATACAAAGCGCACATAAACGTGGAATACTGTAACTCCGTTAAATCGATCAAATACATTTGTAAGCACGTAAATACAGGCAGCGACATGGCAGTTTTTGGCATGCAACCAGAAAGAAGTGATAGGAATGCGGTCATACATATCGATGAAATCGCACAGTATCAGGCTGGAAGATATATAAGCAGCAATGGAGCTGTATGGCGAATTATTTCATTTCCCATACATGAACGAAGTCCAGCTGTTGTTCACTTAGCAGTACATCTAGAAAATGAACAACGCGTTTATTTCACAGCTGCAAATGTGCAATAAATAGCTCTAAATCCACCGGCTGCAACGTTAACTGCTTTCTTAACGTTATGTCAAAATGACGCGTTTGCGAAAACACTGATGTATCACCGATTGTGACGTCAAAAGAAGAATTGGTTGAAAAAGTATTTCCATATATTCAAATCAATTATAAGAATCACGATTGGCTGAGTGAACGAGCTATTGCTGCCGCCAAGAACAAAGACGTCTACGAACTTAACAATATTATTCAGTTCCTTTTATAATGTTTCACAATTTTATATGTTTTTGCTATAACTTTCTTTCTTCTTTTTCAGTGCAATCGGTCTGCTTTAGTTCATCAAAATGTCGAGGAAGCAGCAGAACGACGTGTAGCCAGACTTGATCGCGTTCTGTAGATTCAAAACTGGTTCGTTCTCAACAGAATGTACGCGAAAGGCTGATAGTGGCTGAAATAGGTCAGTAAGAATATCAAAAGTATCTTTTTTATATAGAATGTAATTTTATCTCTATGTTTATATTTCAAAGTCCATCAAATCGCATGTAGAAATGGAGATTTTTTTAAATTAGTTCGAATTATATATTTGCCTTCCCTTAACATTTAATTAGTTACAATTATCTCTCTGTTTTCCCTTAACATTTAATTAGTTACAATTATCTCTCTATCTGCCCTTAACATTTAATAAGTTACTTTTATGTTTCGCAATTTTATATGTTGCCTGAAAAACTCTACTTTGTGGCGACACGTAAAGACGTTGAAATTTACTACAAATATGCGTGTCTAGCTGCAAAACTGTTTAGTTTATTGGACTGCTTATTAGTTTTTTTCTTTATTTTTAATCCCCTTTTAAAGATCAAATTGGAAAAAAACTGATTTACTGCCTTCATTTTATTAGTCAAAACATGGCCTCTTTTTTATATAATTTTTAATTAGACGAGTAAAAACTTAATTACATTTTTTTGTCATTCGAAGATTTAATAATATTCTTCATACAAAAATATGTTTAATATATGCTTAAACATAAAATAATGGAAAGGATTAAAGAAATTTTCTTTAACAAATATAGAAATCTACAAAGTCAAAAGAATATTTGCTAATTAACATACTTTAAAAGAAAAAAAAACTCATGGCTAAAAATAGCACCGCCTTTAGCGGTACTATTTTAGCCATGTTGATAGGGGCTTAAAAAATCTGAATAAGGATTAAGGTATTACTTTTATCAAAAGCTGATTTAAGCATAAATAGCGAATAATAACTCGAACAAAAATTTGCAATTACGGAATTCTTCGAATTATAAAGAACATTTTAAACCAAGCCTCCATCTCTCATTAAAGGAATATTTCTCGTTTTGCCGACTAAATAACGACATTTATCTTAATTCTCTAAGGCACATGTCAGCAGTAGCCACATAACCGCAATAAAGTACATGTAATATTAAATTCAAGTACAAAAAGAAAACAATAATTATACTTCAACAAGTTAAGCCCTTTGCAATTAATAACATACGACGAGAAAACTTGAATTTAAATGCGTTTAACTTCAAACATTATATTGGGTTGTTCGGTAAGTAATTTCGTAGTTTTATGTCAAATTCAAACAGAATTTCTTTATATTTAAATGTAAATTGTTTGTGGACGATGGTTTTTAATATTTCTCAGTATCTCGACAATATTTTGTGCCGTAGAACGCTGGTTATTCTCAATTGAAGTAATCATTTGGTTATCATTAGTTGTAATTGACCTTCCAGAACGGACACCATCTTCTAGTGTTGAATCACCATTACGGTTTTTTTTCAATAAAATACGAAATACACGATCACCTAATGCACTGTTGCCATATGCACTGTTGCCATATACTGTACATACCTTATTTTGGTGTGTTTGATTATTTTTCTTTGCGGTAGTAAAAAGGCGTCAAACACCAAAAACCTCTATTATTTTGATCAATCTTCAAAAATCTGCTGAAGCAATTTCTGTTAACGATAAAATGTTTACTTTTTTATTTTATATTATATACAGTATATTGTAGGTACATTCAGTACTTTTGTAATGAAATAAATAAATAAATACATTCAGTACATTTGTAATGAAAATGTTGTCCCTAGAACATCCATACCAGAAATACGAACCAACTTTCCTGACAACGTATTACAGAAATACAGCATTAATTATAATACTTCAACAAGTTGAGCCCGTTGCAATTTGTCATAGATAATGAGAAATCTTCAATTTAATGCATTTGACTATGGACATTATGCATACATCAATGATTTTGTGGACAGAGATAATTGAATCACTGTCTCTCTTATTCCCGGGACAGTGTCATCGCTGTCAGAAATTTTTTCACAGCGCTGGAAGCTGTCACGCCCCCCACGTCTGCGTCAAATGTGGGCTAAACCACCGTACAGCGGAATGTATTAAGCCCCGCGACACACCCGCTTCTTGCGCGAACTGCACAGGTGCACACGCGGCTAGCTACAAAGGCTGTCCAGCCTTTCCGAAGCCGCGTAATCAAACACGGGTCCACCTCCCCGCACCACCATCAGCCGCTGAATTCCCCAGGCGTTTCCCTCTTCTGGCAAAGCCAGAGTTGAGTGCTAATCCTCCCGCGACTTACGCAAGCATCGCGAAAAACGCTCGTCCCCAACCCCCACAACCCACCCATGAATACCCGTCGCAAGAACTTATCGAGACGGTTATGAAAAACCTTGAAACGGCAATGACCGCAGCCCGTGAGGCCCTAAACTCCCTTTCACTACACCGCGCGACATACCCTAATCTGCAAAGATAGGCACACATATTATTCCCATATTTATCTATGTAAATATATATTATAAGTCACAGCGTTATCTCTCCCCGTCTTCATAGTATATTTATTATAGCATATTATATATCTCTATCTTTTCTCCCCTGTATACATATTTATCAACGCTCGTGACATATATAAAAAAAAATATAAGTATATTAATAAGTAACGTATGTGTATTTATAACTTTAATTTATGTAATCCTATCCTTTCCTCACATCTATAAAAAAAAAATCTTTACAACCCACCACCCAAATTTCCTAAAAATATACCAAGCCCGTTCAAACAGACCAGATGAACGAGTAAGGTGTCCGTAAATCGGACCGACACTCCGAAAGAAACCCATCAACTTGGCGATACATTTTGTATATTACGCACTAAGCTTCTCGTATTAAAAAGTGCAAACTCTTATGAAAC
The DNA here is from genome assembly GCA_949825065.1 of Odontocerum albicorne. Taxonomy (NCBI): domain Eukaryota; kingdom Metazoa; phylum Arthropoda; class Insecta; order Trichoptera; family Odontoceridae; genus Odontocerum; species Odontocerum albicorne. The sequence continues at coordinate 20,608,676 of OX463845.1, forward strand.
CCACTCTACCAGGCGATGATAGACTCCTTTGTATACCAACACATCCCAATTAATTTTAGACATCTTCATTTGCGGCCCACGCGGAACGAACTTCCATGAGTTATATATGTGCATCCTCATTCATATTCAAGAGAGAATTGGAAAAATATAACATTACTCAGAACATTATTTAATCCTTATTTTATTTAGATTCCTTTCCTTATCATCGACGCATTCCTTTCCTCTAGTCTGCCATTTATATTTAGACATTAGTCCTATTTTTAACTTGAATTTTAATATTTGTTATTGGGAATACTATCAAGAATTAAAATAATTTAACGTATCCAAGATAAGCAGGCTGGTTGAAAGAAATTTCAATTTAGAAATAAGTTCACTAGATGTACCATGTACATAAAAAAATTAAAATTGCATTCTTGCTTTTTTTGTTGAAACGTCAATAGTTATTTTTCTTAAGCCATGTATTTCGATTAGACTCTTATAAAAACATTCAATATAAAAATAAACCCTGAAATGGCCTCTGGGTTTAGCCCAATTAGTGTCAATAAAACATTAAAATTGATATCAATCACTGTATTTAGTTGAATAACGACAACTTTTGTAATATTCCAGAACTCGATTAGATTAAATTATTTATAATGGTTTATATTAAGAGAATTGAAAACTCGTTCTAGAATTAAATTTCTTCTTAAATAAGAGTTATTATGAAGGTAATTTTTAAAACGTATTGAATGTATTTTAAATAAATTATATAAATCTCAAACAGATGTACTCCAGATGTAAATTTAATAATTCAACTAACAATGCAAAAATAATCGTTACATTATTTTCTTCTTACACGAGCGTCATAAATCAAATCAAAAGCACATCATGAAATAGTATTTGATATCCCCTGCATCCATTTTTCAGAATTTTACTTTACTAAATATGAATTTAGATATTATATTAGTTATTTAATTACTGTATTACGCAATTACCTTAAACAGGCCTGTCGGTTTTTTTACATGCTCTTACAACCAACCAAAAAGATCTTAAAAAGGCCTCAAATGATTACCAGAGTGGGATTCCTTTTTTAAAATTTAGTTATAAACGGACAATTTATAAAGTTGAGATAGTAGTCTGTCCACAACGGCACTCTAACTCAGGATCGAATCCACAATTATTGCAATATTAAAAATATTACAAAAAGTAAAATCTATTGAGTGTAAATATAGGAAGGTAGTGGCTATGGCTACTAAGTTGGGTACTTACCCGCATATGTTTAAAAAAAAAATTGAAAAGAAGACGAACTACAATGATACCTATAGGCACCTAAGGGAATCGAATTAATAACGGAAAGGAAGACAGGTGTTTTATCACCTAGGCTATTAATGTCGTCGTATTTACTGCAACTTAGTCTACACATTACACAAAGAAATTTTTATGAAATCCTTCATAATCAAAATATAAAAGGATTCCAAATCAGTGAGTGAACTGTAAAATAATAATACTTTTATAGATATATCTAAGAAGACTTGAATGCTGTCTCATTATGTTCTTTATACGTGTAAAGGAATACCTTTGACACCACACGTGCATGTGTAGCGCACAATGCATGTCGCTTTTGTATGAAGCACTACGAGTATGTACAAACTGTACAGTAAATTTAACCTTAAAACCACGTTACACAACACGCTCCCAGTTTACTGTACCGATAAACATTGGATTAACCTGTGAACTCGCACAACCAGTCTAGAATTTAAACACTCGCAGAATGTCATAAGAATAAAACTTTTGGGTTAACATCGCGAAACGAATTCACCCGAGTTAGAAAGTTGAATGTGTTTGTTTTATTCCCCGTGTTTTACTGTACACAAATAAAACACTGGGTTTTATGGAACGTCCAGTTAAGAACATGATTTAAAAAAGAAGATCTAGTAAAAAAACACAGCATTCAGATTCGTGAGAACTTTCTCTTTTTGTCGTATTTATTTCTGAAATTCTTTGGAAAAGCACATACTCGTAGATACTCATTCGTTTTGACGAAACATACATATGCACGGGTACAATCTACATGAATGTGTTTCGAATAGTATGCAAATATGTAGATTTTTGGATTGGTTTTTAGAGTCCACAACCATTTTCGGAGATAAAAATCATTTGTGAACCTTATTTAATTATTTTTCTTTTAATTTATTAATGAAACCAGTTAACGAATACTGATTTCCACGCACATGCGATTTGTTTCAAATCTGCAAACTTAAATGTACAATAAAATATCACGTATGCTATTGCTCTGATTTGTAAGGACAAAATAAAAATATCCGGTTTCATAAAAAGACTAGTAAAAGTGCTTTAACACTTTAAAAATATAAGTTATTTTTTTCAATAGTCTATACGTCATATACTTGACAAACTCAATGGCCTATTTTTTATGGTGCTTGAGTTCCATCCTCGATGAACGATTGGTATTCATAAAAAATCCCTTTATATGAAAAGAGTTAATTTGGTAACAATAGTATACAATCACAAACCCTTAAATAAAAAACAGACAGGAATCGTTTTAAAAAATCTGGGTTAGATGTTTTCTTGCCATTTCCCTTAAGTTGTTCTTATCGTCAATTCGAATATGTTGAAGGATATCATACAAAAAATTAAATGAATTATTTTGTAAAGTGAAAACAAATAAATTGTGAAAAGAATATCGTATTATCCATGCCTATTTCAGTAGCATTTTCAGCATTCAGAAACCCTTCGGAAACATTATTCAAATGCTTAATTAATATTAGATTAAATAGAATTCAAATATTTATTGCATATTTTCTAATATATTCTATTTCATCTGCTAAAAACTGAAAGGCGATAAATATTTTACATTTACTATACCAAAAAAGACGACTAATATCTATAAAAATTTCGTTCTCACTAATTGTTGACTAAATGAAAATAATAATAATTTAAAAATAATAGAAACATATTTAAATGATCAAACTTTCAATTGTTTTGCAACCAGATAAGACGTTCGGGCCGAATATCATATCCTCAGTGAGATACAGGCAAAAGCCTAGTTTACCGGGGATACGACAAATGAAAGGCAACAAACCCAGATCCATTAAAATTGTATGTCCAAATCAAATTACCTGTTATTTTTCGCAAATTGTGTATATTTCTTGTCATGTGTAATAATAAATAAAATAAAAATAAAATAAATAAATATTTAGAAAGTCGGAATTATCGGTGTCCTGCTGATTAGGGTAGAAGTTTACGATACAAATTATCATAATTGCGTCCCAGAGTGAAAAAAAATATTACATCGCATATTGTATTGGATTGCATTGTATTAATTACACTTTCGATGTATACAGTACAATCTGGCGGGATTATTGCTATATGGAAATCTCTTCCAACTAACCAGAAAGATGTTCAAGTGCCCTAAACTGAAAACCAGACTGGAATCCTTTTTATGAATCTAGCGAGGCTAGAACCCGCAACCTCCGGGTCGGGAAACAGGCGTCTTACCAACTGAGTCACGGAGGTCACCTTTGTGTGAATGTAATCTGTTTTAACCTTTTTAGCAGTTAGGCAAAGGAGGTTATCAGCTTGAATAATGTGTTCAAATAATAACAATTGTAAAGGCCATGATTTAAAACAAATTAAATCATGGCCTTTAAAATTGTCATTATTCAAACATAAAGCAATACGTTTTACATAAGAGAGCTCAATAAACTGCAATAAAAAAATCACCACATTGCTTCATGTATACAAATAAACAATTGTTACTTTTAGTGATTTATTTTTCATATTAGATTTAATAATATTTTTTTTATTTTCGCTTCTCAAAACATAAGCGTGAAAGATGCACAATATGTAAACATCTGGCACTTTTGTTCAAAAAATCCTTCACACGGTTTCATTTCACTGGTGTGGAGGGAATCCTCAAAAGAAAATCCGCTTAGCACTCTATTTACCCAGGTCGGAATAAGCTCTAACAAAGCTTGAAAATTTCAAGCTCTTGCAAATGTTACCTGAATTTTTAGTTTATTTTCCTAAGCTGTACTTTCATTTAATTTAGCCTTTTTTTCATTAATTCTCTTTTGCGTTACGGGAATTGATTTTATTTGTGATAGACAATTAGTTTTAATTAAACATTAGTTTCTATGAATAAAGTATATTACTCTGAAATCCGAATGAGTTAATATCACAAATCGGAAGATTTACAAAGGTTCATTTGTAGCTCGTCTTTCCTTAGTAAGGCTTCTGCGGTTTTCTTAACTAAGACGGGTTTCTAAACATATGCAGACGCGGGGAAGTATCTAATATAATGGCCGCAGCCCCTCCCTTTCCATCCTTATACTCAACTTATTTTTTAAAAATTATATTAATCTATTAATTATAGGGGGCGCGAATCCCGAGTAAGGGTGCCCTTAAAAAATCTTTTTCCTTTATTTTTATTATAAATTTACTGGAACCTTAAATTCGAGAAAAATGTAATTTAAATGTTTTTCATCAGTTGGAATTAAATCTGGCAATACTTGTGTGTGCTACCTGCACGTTATACGGAAACATATATCTTATTTTTTTCTTGAATTGCCAGAGCATCAAAACTACTTGTGCCTTTCAACCATTTATCTTGCCACCAACTAATGCAGCATTCGCTAAATGTGAGTAAGCAGTTCATGCGTCCAGATGTGATAAAATCGATTTGGGTGTGTAACATCCAATTTCTTTTAACTCTTTGAGTGTCTAGTTGATCAACTACATAACTAATAAATTCGAAAAATGTTCCAATGTTATTTTTCTAGGTCTTCTCAATTTCTTGCATCCTCTTTACTACTTTAATAGATTATTATTGTGAATATTTCGTCTTTCATTTATTCTACGTAGCCGAACTATATTAATTTCCTTTCTTTTAAAAACTTTTCAATCGGCATTATGTCTTAGGTAATGTTAGAAAACATGTAAGAAAGATTAGCTATCAAAAGGCCTGAGCTCATCGCTAAGCATCCAAACGATCGAAATATATTCCCTCCAATAGGAAGACGAGCATAGCTGCGAAGACGCCAAATATTTTTCAGCCAATATCCTTGTACACGTAATGCCATGTTTACACAAGCTAAGTACTTGTCATTAGTGCTTCTCACTCGCACTTGTCACTCACACTTGTATCCACGTGTAACATAAACAATCATATTAGTACTTAAGCATTAGTAAATCTGGCAAGTGCAAGTGAATAGGAGGCCGACTTATTTACTAAGCGACAAGCAGCTACCCCCACCACAACTCAACTAAGCACTTGTCGCTTGCAGAGTCGTCAAAAGAGCCGCGGCAAGTGTTTAGTGACAAATTGAAACGGCAAGTGAGCGCACGTGTTCGTTCTTTTTTTGGTATTATAACACATTTGTCAAAACAAGGCGGCGGTTGTCCATTCCGGACGGATGTCGTGCTTCTACTACCTCTTCCTAACACCAACGTGTAAACGATTTCTTCTCACTTGTCACTAAGCAGCTTAGTACAAACGATAAGTACTAAGCTCGTGTAAACATGGCATAAATCATATAACTTAAAGTTCGTCTAAAAATATCCTTGCATACCTTTTTGAGAATTGTCCATCTTTACTTCAATATTTTTTACGATTCATTTACTCTATAAAAATATTTAAAAATCTATTATATTTTATTAATGGTTGAGATATTAACACTATGGGGCTTTAGTTATGGAGTAAAAACATTGTAATTGATTTAGTCAAACACTGTTTATTCCACTTTATATAACGGTACAACCCTACCGGTTTCAAGATTTTCACCTCATCATCAGGGGAGCACAAACAAAAATAGTGCTTTACAAATTAATAAAGTTAGTTTGACTACACAAAGTACTAAAATTAAGAATATGTTAAGAACAATATGCATAAAGTGGAATTTCGCAATACCTTCAACCTTAAGAGCATTCATAATATATGGCAGGTCACTACTACGTCCAAAACCAACAACAAATTCAGAGGTAAAAGTTCGAATCCCACAGGCAATTCTGGAACGCAAGGGTGCGAGAAAGACGACATTTGTTGAAACATTTGTATATATTAAAACATAATCATATTTTATCTGTTTGGTAGGAGGAAAATAACAGTTTCCACCCCTACGTACAATTTTCAATAGATTTATTTTCAAAAAGATAGTACATTTTTGCCTATGTGTCCGTTATTTTTTTTTTTTTTTCTGACATGTTTTACACTATCAAGATTTTTTTATATAAAGTAAAAAAATATTCTCAAAATCATACGACTTACAAGCAACCCAAGGCAGACATAACTTTAAAAGAGCGATGTTAAAAATGAGACTCAAGAATACCTTTCAGTCTGATTTGTAACTCATAAATTATGCAAAACTTTTCCGGGCCCTACCCGAGCTTTCCGATTACAATAAAAAACTACTCTTACTTATATATCAGAGATACTTTACAATCTAGAACAACTCCATGCCTTGAAAAAAAGGAACCGAAATTTTCTAACTCTGAACTAACTCATCATTATAAAAACAAAAATAAAATAGCGAGAAAATGGGAATTGGGTATGTAAAGACCTGAATAGGGCAACTTTATATTTAAATGATAGAAAACTTCACTTAAAATGATACATTTTTTAAAACAACATTTGATATGCTCACGATATTAATTTTTTGTGATTTTCTTGTTTGAAAAATTAAAACGAAGGCATGTTAAGAATAAATTTGGTATTACATATGTTAAAAACAGCGTATGACAGAAATGGGAATAACTTCATTAAAAATAATTCGAATTGATAGAAGATGTGGCGCTTAAGATGCCGAAAGAAGCATTTAAATGGTTCGGTCAAGTAGAAGAATGAAAAATAAAAGATTTACAAAAATAATCCATACAACTAATTAAGATGATGAGAAAAACTTGAGAAGACATAAAAAAAGTAGCACAAACAAATCAATGAAATTTTGAAATAAAGAAGAGAGACAGAAACCGTTATAATAGGAGAGTTTATATGACGAAGTGTATGGACGCGACAATAGTAAAATATGTGTGCCAGGATAGTGAATTGAAGAGCTGTCCTCTTTGCCTATCCGAGGTCATTTACGATGGCAAGTAATAAAAGAAAGAGATCGACATGCCGTTGACAGCCGTAAAGAATCAAGATATTAAAGAAATTATTAAAAAATGTGTCAGTAATTTTTTAAATCATTTGAATCTTTCTTCAAATTGCGTAATCATGCATAGAGCTGTGATATTAGAAAATCTAGAAAAAAACATGTATATTTATGTGATATTTAATTTAAATGGCCAGTCAGGAAGAGAAAAATATTGTTTAGTTTATTTTAAATATCAAATTAACGTACCTATGTTACTATGTGGAAACATATACTGCCAATTAAATGGGTATTCCATAATAAAATTTCGCCTAAAAATATCTCATACAAAGCAACGTAATGCTTTATCAAATTATCTCAAAATATGTTTTATTATGCTTGTTTGCTGTTTGTTAAATGTTTTTTTTTAAATATAGTATACTTGTATTAAAAAATGTATCGCTTCATATGTCTTCAAACATTTTATTCTCAAAAGTTTTGTTTTTGTATTTAATTTACAAAATTAGTATTAGCAAGACTTTTTAAAACATTATATAATAAATACGAATATACTCGTACGATAAAATCAAGCATGATCCAAAAAAGTGTGTATTTGAGATAGTTTTAAGTGAAGAAAAACATTAATTAAATCGATTTATAGTTCGATTTTCGTTTTCAGTTTACTTTGAAATGACTTACTATCTTCAAATGCTCCAATTATATAATAATTTCAATGTCACTCTTAGGTGACCAGCCAATCAATATGTTAACAACCCATAAATACTCGACATCGCGCTACGTTCTTGTGGTCTACTCAAATTTACTAAACCGCAGATACTAAAAAGTCATTAGGAGTGACGTCAATTGGTCAGCTAGATAATGTCTGATGATCAGTGAGTTATAGGTTATTGAGAAGTTTTTGAATTCTTACACAAATCTGGTATTTGTACAGTTAGACTTATGTTTTCACGCAATTCGGTAACATTTGCAAATATTTTGTTTACCTTTTTTAAATTTAGTGTATTTAATTATTTTTTTTCTTCTTGGAGTTGATTTTATAACCTTTTGCCCAACAATTGGCATAAAAAGGTAGATTGGAAGAGATTGCTGTATGGGAATAAACTAGCCATATATTTACTTTACAATAAAGTTTCTAAATAAATAAACACTATTTTCATTATTCAAAGCCCTCCTTGGGTTATATATGGCCTTCGATGGTAAGGAGGAAACCGTAAAACTGGTTAATATGTAAGTACGAGTATTAGAAAATTACTTAAAATTAATTCAAGTCGTGCCAATAAGAACATTAAGTAAGTAATTTTTAAAACTCATATATCGTACTGCTCGCTGTTTAAACAAAGGTCCGTATAATCCTTTTTTAAATATTTTTATCTTCAAGCATACACAGAAAAAAATATCGTTATATATATTATATTTTAGGTCCGCAATGTACTCAAACTCTCAACAGTCAAGTGCAAAGTCCCAACGAAGCGTATTAGGAGAGAATTTCAAACAATGAGCATATTGTTGGAAGTGGAATCTACAGTTCTCAAATGGACTGTACACTGACTATTGTATCCTCCCATTTTCTGTAATCTGCATACCCAAATATCTGACATTGTAATCCCTTTCAATAGACTCTCCTGACGCTTCGGTGCTGGGCTCTAATCAACTTATATGGTACATTAGTGAATGTATTCGAGTAAATGTTTATAAGAGAGTAATGTAAGTTAAAATCAGATAATTCGTGTGTTTAGTCTTTTCACAGGTTAGTAAAATATTAACATTCTTGTTTATTTTTTATCACAATTCTCATCAGGACGTGTCCCTGGTGAGGAAAGAAAACAGAACAGTTGCAGCTCTTATCTTGACAGTTTTATATTGTGTTTCATTACAAATTCGTTATACGCAGTAAAATCTGGCGAGGTGATTGTCATGTAACAATCTAAGCTAACCAATCAGATTTTTTAAAGAGACCTTGAACAAACTCAAGAATGATACGCTTTTTATAAAAAAAAACTGGTTTTAACGTGAATCAAACCCGCGAACCCAAATTGGAAGACGGCTATCTTACAAATTGAAAGACAGCTATCTTACAAATTGGAAGACAGCTATCTTACAAATTGGAAGACAGCCATCTTACAAATTAAGCTACGGAAATCACCAAGATTTGTTTGTTTTCAACTTACGCTGTATGAACTCCGAAGTACGTTATACCTTAGATAATATTGTAATAACTATTAACAAATTTCTACTTTTTTCTATCCTGAATAAACATCATTCTCTTTTGCCATGTCGATCTATAATAATGTTTTATGCATATAATTGAATTTACTAAACATTCCATTATTCGGTTTTTGAGAATTTGATGAATTCAGATATACGAGTAAGTGTGTACAGCACTTTTTCAAGTCTAACAAAATTTCTCGTATCTATTTTAGAAGTCAAATAAATTTTCATCGTAAATAGTTCATCGTTCATTATCTCAACTTGGTTAAATCAATTCAACACCCTTTCATCATACGTCTATATTAAGAAATCGCATTTTCTGTATGCTAACATTTTAGAAATTGGACAACATACTTTTTTTTAAGTTTATTAATTAATTAAGAAATACTTTCTTATTAAATCAAATTGTCAAACTTGCGTTTTTCTGTAGATGAGAGAGGCTGTTAATAAAAAAATTGTAAATTGTATCTTCTTTTTTAAGTTATTTATCTAAATTGTTTTAAATTATTATTAGCAATAAAACAATAACTAGGCCGTACTTCAATTGGATAATTTAAAAATAATAATTCTTTTAAATTTATAAATCACTATAAGCAAAATGTAAATACATTTTTTTTCATTAAATAAATAAAAACAGACCATATTTATTTCTCCTCGAATGATATTTATAATAAATATATAAAGGGCTTCGTGACAAAAAAGTAAGGAACCAAACAAAAAATAATATTGCGTATCAGAAATTGAATTTGAAAAAGCAGCATTTCGACATAATATTTTCGTGCTTTTTGCTTTATAAATATCTCATTTAACTTTTACATTTAAAATATAATCTGGAAAATACTTTTGAAAACAAAAGTTTCATCCTTTTCGACGACCGGGTTCGTTAAAACTTCTTTGTTTTTTTACCTGCTTTATATTTTATAGTATTCTTACTCTTTAAAAAGAGAAATATATCATATTTTTGTCAATTTACTACAGCGTTATTGAATATTATAAAGAAAAAAAAAGTTTTCATTCATTGGACAGTTGATATTTGTGCAAAACTTAAACTATGTCATCTCTATTTTATAAAAGTATTATAACTTTTTTAACATCAATGAAGTTAATATTTCCACCAAAGCAAATCTCTATTTTCACAATGTTTGGCGCATTCAGAATCTCTATGGCCAGTCGGTTAAACGTTTACCTTCTACCCGAGTTTTGTGGGTACAATTCTCGATAGTTGATACAAGAAAACAAAATAAAAGGGTCCCAATCTGGTTTTCACATACGTCTTTTTAATGTATTTCTGGTTGACTGGATAATATAACGACTTGGCAATAAGCACTCGAGGCTGTTTTGTATTCAATGTAATTATTTATGCAGTACATTTTTAGATAGAAGAATAAGGTATTTTAGTATGAAAAATATATAAGATTACATCTTATGTATAATCGTATTACTGTAATAAAAAAATATGGAGCAGCCTTCGTCAATTACCCATTACAAAGAAGCAGGATAAATGTTGGAAGCCCTCAAGTAAAATTATTACGTATATTAAATTGTTATAAAACCGGTTAACTGAACACTCATAGCTTCTAAGCAAATAAACTTGACTAAATAAACACCACTTACAAATAAAGGAAGAAAACGAAAAGCACATTATCTTATCCCCCTTTTAAGAGGTTTAACTTGATCTTAACAAGTCAAATATAATAAATTAACCGTCTCAGTGAATTGTTCTTCTTATGTGATTAAAAGATTATACAGACCACATTCATAATCTGCATTGCATTGGAGTGCATTAGACTAAATTTATGTTTGTGTTTTGCAAACGTGTTGGTTTCTAGTAGCCTGCCACCAACACCGCAAACCCTTGAAACGAAGTTGAGAATTCACAACTATTGTAAATTAAATCAAGATTTATATGTTTGATAGTCTGTACGTTTTTGGAAATAAAGCTATATTTTGTAACATGCAGAATTTTGGAAGTAATATAACATTCAATACTATAATTTTCTATATTTAAAATAAATAAATATATTATTTAAAAGTTGGTTTGTTGTAAGAAAAACGGGTCCAACCCATAAAATATAGGCAGGCAAAGAGTCAGAACGCCAAACGCCTTCTTATTAATACAACATTATTTCGCCTCCTCTACATCCACAGAAGCTCCTTCTGTTTCTCTTAAATCGATTCATTTCAGAAAAAAAAGTATGACTTATAATGGGATAAGGGAAAATTGAAAGGATATTTACAATGAATACATATTTCCAGCTTTTGTAACCTAAGCATTGAAGAATTGTTGACATATGTTACGTATAGTTTGTTCCACGATACCTAACATAAAATCAAAGAGCTGGAAATATATAATAGTTTGGGCATAGAGAGCTTACGCAGAAAAATAAGTTTAAATAACTTATAACAGATTAAAAAGGGATTAAAAATATGTATCTAATTCCGAGCAGGATTCGATGTCGTAATACGAATATTTTTTTACACTCGTATGACTGTTGTACAAATATTGCAACACGAAATATACTTTTGACTCTAGAAAGAATAAAGTTATTAACTTGTTTTGTTGATTTTACTTATTAAATTAATAAATCACACTAAATCCACCAAAAACCGACAGGTTGTCAAGATGAGACGAGGACTCTTAAAAACATAACCGGAAATAAACTAAGAGATATGATCAAAGATATTAAAGAAGTTTTTTGAGGTGGAGGACATTATTAGATACGGAAAACGACGAAAAAATATATAGGTTTGCATATGGATAACGGATGTGCAGCTCTAGGATACTATCCATTATTAGGCACAGCGTGTCAATAAGTAGTCGACCTGCTGGAGAACCACCTGAGAGATGAAAAGTCAACTGGAAGCCCACTTCCCTTGATAGGCAAGTCTGATAAGAAATGGACCAAAGTTCTAAGAAAATTGAAGCTTAAATTTTTATTTTATTATATTGTATTACAGTTTCACAATATATACATGTATAATACAATCCGACGGGCTTCTTGCTATATAGCGATATATACATGTATAATACAATCTGGCGGGCTTCTTGCCATATAGCAATATTTTCTTACTGCACGCAATTAGTGTACACCATTATAACTCCTTAAGTTATTTTGACATTTAATAAATACAGATATTCAGTCATTCAAGACCTTAAATTTGCATATGCGCGATAAATAATCCGATTTCACCAAATCGACTCGATTTTTACTCGATTTGAAAGGTGTTTTAGATGACTGACGAGTCTTGTTAAAACCATGTGTTGTTGAAAGATCATATTGATAAATAAGTTTTCTAGACTTTTGTGAAGAAAAGCACATCGACCGAACACAAAATCAAACTGTATGGTTTCAAATATATTTTCCTATGCAAAAATTCATTTATATTATGATATGAATAGAACAACCAATATGATTTGTTATATTTATATTTTTTTATTCCTTTTATTTAAAAATCTGTATCTTATTATAATAAATCATGTCTAAGGAACACAATATACGTATATACGTATATATATATTTGAAAATAAATATGTAATTAGGTTTTTGTAAGAAAGTAACTAAAATATATTTTAACTGAGGCTGTTTGTTAAAATAATATAAAAAACGTCAAAAAAAGTTCCCACAGGCATCAAAATGAAATTTTATTACTTGTTTATTTTTAAATAAACAAAGTTGGATATATTCCCAGAGGACGGTTTGCAAAATGGAAATGTTTTCAATTCAAACCAATCAAAACTTGGCTAAAATAAACTCTTAACCGAACAAAATCGTTTTTGAATCGCTTTAACTCATTGAATAAATTGTTAAACCAAAACTTTGGAATTGTGGCAGGGAATATATTTTCGAGTTTTGACAAAACTTTGAACACAAAATAGGTTTGAATCAACAAAGCACCCTATAATCGAGGGTCAGGCGAGCAAATGTCTACCAAATCAACATATGTATGATACGAGTACATACGTACATGTATCGTTTAATTTCAGTGACTTTTGTACTTGGGAAAAATGCGTGAAAACGATATCTATTATATTTTAAAACATTTTATAAATAAGCTGTTAAGTTTTTTTTTTAAACGACATTTTTTTTGCAAAGAGTTATCAATTTTTGTTTTGATCTAGACGGAAGTTATAACACGGAATGGAAATTTCGGACTAAAATATATTAGAAAGTGAATGTCAACTCCTATCATCAAAAGGCGAACGCGAATTAACCAGGCCCCCATTTGATAATATATTCTTCATTCTTAAGTCTTCGAAGTACCGGAGATATCTTAATGAAAACCTCTTCTATGTACATAACACTTCCCAATACTAACATATAGGCTTGAGACGGCGATGTTCAAAGCAAATAAAACAAAGATACAGAGTGGCATGGAGAGAAGAACGCTGAACTTCTCATCATGAGACTGGAGGACGAATGAATGGATAAGACAGCAGACCAAAATCGTATATGTCGCTAAGAGGGTACCCGCTCAAATGTGGAACTGGGCAGATCACATTGCCAGATATATCGATGATAGATGGAAGGAAAATGGCTGGAAATAAATTGAAGCAATTTATCCATTATAAGAGCGAACTAAGTAGGAGAGGGGGCACCTATATCCAATATTTAACCGGGTTTATGATGAATCTGTTTATTAACAAAATTGTGAACAACTTTCAATTTGTAAATACAACAAAATAACTAAACTTTTGATTAAATAAGTGTTGAGTCAGTAAAAAAGGTCGAATTTCTTAACAAATGTCCAAATATAATACATGTAACGAATCCATATTATTGTTATTTCTATAAAGCATGTTGTTCTATGAATTTGAACGGCAAATAAAATATCGTTTATTTGCGTCTATGATATGTGACTTGTGTATTAAACCGTATACGATAAATGTCGAAGAAAAAACATCTATAATAACGATTCAGTAAAAATCATATAACAATGTCAAGTTTCCTCCTTAATATACTCATAAGCACATCCAATGGGAATACAGAACATTTATTTATCGAGGAACTTAATTAACGTTTGAGATACGAAACACATTTTTCACATATCATTTTTCTATGTAAAATTTTCGTATTTTGCAATTAAATTACTTGGGTACACGCCATTAATATATTATTTTCCCAATAAATAAGGGTAATAGGGAAAAACATGACAAGTCACAGTTTATAAATTTTATGTGAATCCTAAATTAAAATAAACAGTTCATTAATTTTATAAAACACCTAAAATGAAATAAAACTAGATGACTGATTTAATAATATTATTTCATTTGCTCAACTTGTACACATATACACATATACCATATAAAGTATTCATTACAATGTGTACTATTTTAATGTCTTTAGAATAAATAAATAGTTTTATGTCAAAGTAAGACGAGGAAAAACGTGATATACGAATATCCTGGATATGTGTTATTTTTTTGAAGTCTATGAAAATTTTCTGTCATAAGGGTTTTTTCAGTTTTTTTTTGTTATAAAAATAAATGCAAGAATCATAAAACTTTTTTACTATGCGTAAGTAGTAAAACATTAAAACGGTGAAATCATTTTTTTTAAACCATTATAAATCAATCACCATTTTCCCATGTATTGTATGAACTTGTATTTTTATTCACCTGTATAATGAAATATGCATTCAAAAAAAATCTTTTGAAAATAGACGTGTAACGTTCATTCCATGATTTTTGATGAATTTTAATTTCAAATTATTGTGGGGTATGGGCACAACTTTTTTCACTAGAATAATTTGTGGCTAGTATAAATACAAATAAGATTACCTGATCAACGCAATATCTAGTATATGTCTAAGGTTTCTCGTTTCCTTCATTTAAAAGATTGAGCTGTGTGAAGCTTACCTGAAAAGAAAAAAAATATATTATTTATAAATTATTTAAAGTGGAGGTTTAAAGACATTATACAATAATTTGTTTAGTCAAACACTGTTTATTCTACTTTATATTAGGTCCTTACATATGAAATTGGCGTTTTGCCGTACTGGCAACTTTGATCTCAAATATCTTCTCTTTGGTTAGGAATTCCAAATTAAAATTTATACAGCTATTTACTCAAGTATTTGTGTTTCGAAAATTATAATTCATTTGTTTTTTCCTCAATTGTTTTTTTTCTTTGCGTCACTCAGTTTACAAAATGGAAAACTTGAAATATCGCGTTATTTACGAGTACGAGTTCCACCGTGGCACCAGTGCTGCAGAAACGGCTCGAAGGATTAATGATGTGTATGGCGACGGTGCCGCAAAAGAAAACACAGTGCGTTTTTGGTTCCAACGTTTTCGTTCTGGAAATTTCGACCTGCAGAACAAGCCCTGTGGACGGCCGGAGACCAAAGTTGATAATGAAGAATTGAAGGCTATTGTGGAAGCGGATCCATCGCAAACCACGTCCGAGTTAGCTGCAGACTGCGGTGTTAGTGATAAAACTGTTTTAATCCACTTGAAGCAAATTGGGAAGGTGAAAAAGCTTGAAAGGTGGGTACCTCACGAATTGAGTGAAGCAAATCAACAAACGCGCGTTGACTGCTGCGTTGCATTACTCAACCGGCACAATAATGAAGGGATTTTGAATCGAATCATTACCTGTGATGAAAAGTGGATCCTGTATGATAATCGGAAGCGCTCATCGCAATGGCTGAACCCTGCCGAACCAGCCAAACCATGCCCCAAGCGAAAATTGACTCCAAAAAAGTTACTTGTGAGCGTTTGGTGGACTAGTGCTGGTGTCGTTCACTACAGCTTTCTTAAATCTGGCCAGACGATTACGGCAGATGTCTATTGTCAGCAACTGCAAACCATGATGGAAAAGCTAGCTGCTAAACAACCGAGGCTGATTAATCGCTCTAGGCCACTGCTGCTTCATGATAACGCTAGACCACACACTGCACAACAGACGGCTACCAAATTAGAAGAGCTTCAATTGGAATGTCTAAGACATCCACCGTACTCTCCGGACCTTGCCCCAACAGATTACTATTTTTTTCGAAATTTGGATAACTTCTTGCAAGGGAAAAAATTCAACTCCGATGGGGCAGTCCAAACCGACTTCAAAGATTTTATTGATTCCCGTCCGAATGGTTTTTTTAGTAAAGGGATCGATGAACTACCTATGAGATGGCAAAAGTGCATAGATAGCAATGGTACATACTTTGATTAAATAAATATATTATATTAAAAAAAAATCAACTTTATGTTCCTCCCAAACAAAACGCCAATTTCATATGTAAGGACCTAATAATATGATGTTTTACTAAACAAAATACAAAATATTATTATCTAATGAAACACAATATTTAAAAAGACAAAATAACCAACAAAAGGACCTTTCATAAAACTAATGCAAAAAAGGTTATTTGCATATTTTATCAATTTGTATAATGTCTGCAATTGTTTTTTTAATCAAATAAAATATTCTGAGGTTTTTATCATAAATTAAGTTTCGAGTCTTGCCTCAAACTCACCCTCTTGGTGACTTAAAGTAGGAACTCGAAACTAATACATGCCATTTAATATAGAAACAGTCTGTAAAGGGGGAATATGGAACCCGGTGATCAATTTATGGTCCGTACCAAATAAATGTAGGACTTGTAAAGTATCAACGTTATCAATATATCAGGATCAACATGAAGTCAGTACATGGCATTATTTTATATAAGTATTATTTTAAAAATGATTATTTGGAAAATACATTATAGGTATATGTTATGATATTGTGTCTATCGAGCATTTATTATGTATACACGTATGTGTTTTGTATTTTAAACAATTACTATATTACGTAAATATTTTTTGTAATATTTTATTCTAGTTTATATACACAAGGGCGTGGGTTGAAAAATATCTGGCGTTGTTGATCCAAACCTTTTTGTCTAAACATTGCCTTAATACATATACGAGTATGTGTAATTTCAGAATATATATTTAGTTATTTTTTCTCTTTTTACGCTTGCGATGAATCTGGGATTTGGTGTGGGTGTGTGCATTTATATTTCCGTACATATTTATTGAGTTTATAATTGTATAAACTGCTTATTTATTTTCAATATTTTTCGTGGTGTAATTAATTGTTCGTGTACTAGGGTATAAGCTGAAAATCGTCTGACGTCCTCGCGGTCGAGTTTGTCTTCCTATTATTAAGTACGTGTCTCGATTGGGGGAATATTATGAGATAAACCCAGACTGTTTAATAAATGTTCCCTTAAATGTATTTCCTTTTCAATTATATGAATATAAATGTGCTTTTTTCAGGATGTATACGCACATACTATGTTGCTCTTAATGAACCTATATTTATTTATTTATTTTTATTACGTAATTATCTATATAAATAAAAATGTAAATGTTCGTAAATTAAAAATCTCAATCTCAGAAAGTTCTCTACGGATCGCTTTGAAATTTTGACAAAAGTTGACATTCGTATACAGAAATGTTTATATATTTTTATTTATATATCGGTGTATATAAAAAAGTGTATAAATCAGAAAAAAATAACGTTTGCGCCTCCTGTAGCGACACAGACGAACTAAACTTGACACTTATGTCACATTGCATTTTCGACGTTTCGAAATTAATATTAAATAATTAAATATTTATAAATAAAATATAAATATAAGGCAATTTTATTTTTTAATGTTTCTAGGTATCGTCGAAAATCGAACCCGAAAAGCTTTCGTGGATGGCAATCGTCTAACCAAGAAAGGCACAAACGTAATATATTTAAAAACAACATAAACAATTATGCTTAACAAAAATATGAACCGTAGAGTATAAATGCATAACGATGGAAAAAAACTACAATTTCGTGGATATATAGAACCACTTTTAGATGTTAAAACAATTGAATTATAATACTGTCTTAAGATGTGTTACAACACTTATCGATTCTCAAGACTGGTGCGTGTTTGAAATAAATCTTTTCAATTTTGTCAAAACAACATTTGTCAATATTTATTTTGTTTTTTAAGAAATTAATTTTTTTTTTCCCTTACTTTTTCGGTTGATGTAGCCCTGAATTATTCATGCCTAATTCATGTACACTGGTGATCTCGTGTACGGAGTTTCATAAGGCGCAACCCTACACAAGGTACTAAACTACTCGGCGTAATATTCTCGTGACATTTAGCGGCTGAATATTTGGAATAAACTTTTTTTTGGAAAATGCGATAGGAGAACTAAACCCTGATTTTTCAATGAATCATTTAAGTAATTAATTTAAATGAAATCTGGGGATACCTTATATTATTTTTATCTACCGACAGGACAAGTCCATGTGTGGGTAAGGTTTATGAAGATGACTGAACGCCAGACTTTTTAGTCGCGATAGGCATTTTTCGCCTCCTACACATTGTATTTTATTGTATCACGTTTTCTTCGATGAATTTATTGCCATTTGAAAATATCTTATAATCAACCAGAAATGTGTTAAAGAGGCCTAAATTGAAGGTACCAACCGGGATCGAACACGCAACCTCCGAGTCAAACGACAGATATCTTACCAACTAGGTTAAGTAGTAAGCCGCATACATATACATTCTCATACAGTTCCTTTAACTTCTCTAATTTAAAAAAATTCTTCTTTCAAAATAAAATTTACTGAATCCAATAAGAAATTATTT
Source organism: Odontocerum albicorne (assembly GCA_949825065.1). Classification (NCBI taxonomy): domain Eukaryota; kingdom Metazoa; phylum Arthropoda; class Insecta; order Trichoptera; family Odontoceridae; genus Odontocerum; species Odontocerum albicorne. The sequence goes on from OX463845.1 coordinate 20,627,599, forward strand.
TTTGTTATTTTATCACATCTTATACTAACATTTGCACTGTAAAGGTACGAGTATATTGGCTTTCTCAGTCTTTCTTTATTCATTCGTTCTACGTGACGAAATATCTTAAAATTTTCTCCTTTAACTAACTGAATGCATTCGTCTTAAGTTCACTTTATAACGCAACCCTCGAGTTGGAAGACAGGTGACATTACCAACTAGGCCACAGAGGGCATCTGTTCTCTCTGCCTTCCCTTAAGTGCTACAATGTATGTGAAAGCTTTAACATTATATTCAGGGGGTAATTAGTAAAAAAAATTAGAATTTAAGAAAATTGAATAACGATATGTATTGTTTTAATTATTATTTAGAAATTGATAGACATATCTTCTTACGCTCATATTCTTATTCATAAATCTGTGGCGTTATGGCAGAAGTTGATATGTCCGTTTTACCTTAATTTACAGGAGAAGCAATATTAACGTTGATCAGTACAAATAAGCATTTTTTAAGTTTTTCCAAACAATATATATTTTGTTTGGTTAATGAGTGACACACCAAGTTTTGCCACAACATGCTGTGAAATATTTTATATAAATTGAGAGAATAAACACAAAATGACAAAAAACGGACATATCAACTTCTGCCATAACGCCACCGAAATATTTTATCCTTTAGTTTTTGGAGCAACAAATGTTTTGTACTCGACGATTAGTGTTCTGGAATGCATTTTGTGAATCATTCATCACACGTGCTGTTCCCCGCTTTGCTTCAAAATCAGGCCGCTTATTAATTAAAGAAGAGATACAGTATGCACGTTTTGGAGTTGTTTTAAATAAACCTTGATTATATCGACGTTCAAAGGTCAAACTATGCTATCTCAGTTTAAAAATATTTTCTAGGAAGAGATTTTAAGATGTTGATAAATTTAAAAAATCGTTTTAAAAATACACAAAATAAAATACATTTTCTTTTTAGACTTTCGTCACATCATACACAAGGTATTTTTCTAAACTATTTTATTTGTTTTACAGTTACAACTTTTTCGAGAAGCTAACGCTAGCTTTGTTTTTCGTGAATGGAAAATTAATACTACACATACAGATGCGTGCTGCAAGAAAAAAATGTGGAGGTCCAATGTATGAAAGAAAGTGAAATGAAAACATCACAAATGAATACATGGATGTAATAAAAAAAGAAAGGAGCGTTAAGAAGATTTAAACATGTGAAGAGAATGAATGACGAAAGCACGACCCAGTGAGTATACAAATCAAAAGATATGCATGAAAAAGGTAGATCAACGAAAACGTGACAGCATCAAGCAGACCAGATTTTTTAAGAAAGAAGATAAAGTGAGAAGTATGAATAAAAGAATATTGTGCATGACGAGATTTATAAATGTGGAGTGCGCGAAAGTTGTATGCTTTGAGAGAAAATATTGAGATATATTCTCTCTGCCTTCCTCGTAAAGGACATGACGTGGAAATGTATATGTATATTTATGGAACAAATATTATTGGAAAAAAATGTCGGTTACGTTAATTTCATTCCTCATTTACGTCAAAAACTCAGATAACACAGTTCTCGGTTTATATAAGAATATTTTTACGTTTATTTAATCTTAGTTATTAAGTTGCCATTTAGCGGTAGCAATGTGTCGTTGCACCAGTCAAAATTATGTTGAAGTTACTTGGACATAGAAGAAACTTTGTTTGTTTACCCTAGGACTTTCTGTGTAAACCACCGAGGTTCTTGTCTAATGGAACACAAAGTTTATATAAAAATGGCAAATAGCGTGCAAGATAAACGTTACAATCGTTTCTGTATTTGAATTCAACACGAAAGACAATAAAGGCTGTAACATAGAGCACAATGTGCCTTGCTGAAGGAAGTGCATGACAATACAAATAATATTACCTTGTTTAAACTTTTGTTTGGTTATTTGAATATTTTCTAGCTTAAATGAATTAAACATAAAAAATAAAACATTTCTTTATTATTTTCGAAACATTTTGACAACTTTCGTGACCCGATTAGTAGAACGTTTGACTTCCACTCCACTTCATCTCCGTGTTCAATATCCGGTGGCACCAAAATAAAATGAGCCAGTCTGGTTTAAGCGTTTATCTGGTAACAATACTCGCACGCGCTAGACGTGTACGATTGTTGTTGCTTGACCACAAGCGGTAGTATTTATTTATACGTACCTACTCCAATGTTTATTTATCCGAAGGCTCGATCATTGAGGCCAAAGATACGTTCTTCAAAATGTATGATCTATCAATTGATACGCTCTTCAAAATGTATGATCCATCAATATGTTGAGGGTATTTGACGAATAAATAAAGAAGTTAATTGACTACGAATTTGTTTTATAACACGAAAAATAATTCTAGTTTGGATACTTTTTTCTTCCCCTATTCGTGTAGCCAAAGTTAAATATTTGAGCAATACAATGCTAAGTTAGTAAGTAATTTTAATATAAACTGAATTTAATTACCTGTCATTGAATTGTAAGGTTGTGTCGAAGGGTTTATATATTAAAAAATATATTCCCTTAATACTGCAATAAATATTTTTTGTGTTGTCAAATTCGTAATAAAACAAAATATATCACTTTACTAAATACAAAACTTCCCGTAACGATAGTAAACCGCGAGTTCCGTGCCCACTTCAGTGGTTCCAAAATCTAAAGGATCGATAAATGGGGCCGAAGACAATGTTGTCTGTCGACCACTCTGTTCTATATTTACGAATCAATAGTTCGGATATATTGAAGGGTAACATATGAATAAAAAAGAAGAAAACTCACGTGTTCATTAATTTGATTCCACTTTAAACTACATTATTTTTTCCAAACATATGCAGGTGGGAGAAATTACTCAATCCAATGGCCGTGCCGTAGCCACCATCTTTCTATACTTACACTCAACATTCTTTTAATATCTTGAAGATGTCAATATGAGTGGTTTCGATTATAGAGCGCCCTTTAGGATGGTATACTCTCTAAACGGCGCAGTATAAATTGTACTTATAGTATTTATTCTTATAGATAAACACTGCCCTTATATTAACCATACTAATTAATCAAATTCACCAGTATAAAATGTAACTGCTAATTTTAACTTTAACTCTAAAAGGTTTTTACAAAACATTCTACTCAAATTATCTTTCAATTTTCGTCAAATGATTTCATTAAGATTATTATCAAACCTGATTGAATCAAATAAAACATTGGTTTTATTTCTACTTGAATACAATTTCGCGTGTACTCGGATAATATGTATTTTGTGTAACCTTATTAAATGCGATAGCAATTAAGAAGCACTGAAATGAAAAGCAACTTGTTGAGCTCGGTTCAGATTAGTATCAAAGTTACAACTTTGTGTTAAATTTAATCGTTAACAGTGAAATTGACTAAATTATGAAAATATAAAAGGAAACGGTCAAGTTTAAACAAAAACTATGTTTACTTGGTAATTAAATTTTTATGTTTTTTTTTATTTTGTGGAAGAAATTGTTGAATACTGGTGCTATTTTTTAAAACGTAGCTAATTCATTATATTTGTTATGATTTATTGACAAAATAAACGGCACTTAAAAGACCTTTGCATATTATAGTAACAAGTAGAAAACAAATGTTTATGTTTCAACATATTTAAAAAAAACTTAAAATTCACAATACCCTCAAACATGAAAATTCAATCGTATAGCACAACAAGGAATGTAAAAAAATATCAAATACAATTAATTTAATTCAATCAACAACAAAAGGTTTAAGTTGAAATAACTAAAAGTGTAACAAAATACCAAATTATACGACAAATAACAAAAAAATCTTATATCGTAGCATTACTTAACTTATTACATTAATTACATTATCATTACTTCGTTAAGTAATGATACACACGAGTACAATGAAATGTTCCAGGTACTCGTATGTTCAAAGATTTCCAAATGATATATCATTGAAGCGATTTCGTAAAATGTTGCAATAAAAAAATCTTTGCATATTTTGGAACGTACGTAGGCTGTCTTTATTAAATATTTAACTCAAAAATATTTAAAAAATCCTAACTAGCAGTTTACAACATAAACAAATACTTTAACTTTTCTTTCAAAAAAATATGAACAATATAATTCTACTCTCTGTGAAGTAACATTTTAATTAAAGTTTTAAGCGTTGATAAAGCAAAGTTTTAGTATCTACTTACACAATGAAGGTTGTTAAAAGCTGAAAAAATAATCAGAACACGAGACTTCCTTTTAAAAACTTTTTGATACACCCACAAAGAGTTTTCAAAGGCTCTGATATAAAAAGTCTTATTTTAGATTTGTACGTCTTAAAGGTTTATTATTTAAAAAATTCTGATGAACTTAAAAGAGAATTAGCATTTTCCATTTTTTTTAATTCTTAATAATTTATTTAAAACAGCCTAAAACTACTCGTAATAATAATTAATAAAATACAAATTCTTTCAATTTTTTTTTGGAAATATAACTGTATCCTGAAATATTTTTCAGCATTAATAAAAACTTGAAATATGCTTTTTTTATCCGGAATAAAATTGTTCTTACCTCAATTTTTAGTAATATAAATTTTCAAGAGAAGCAAAACTGACTACTCATAGTCATGTACAGGAAAAATGAATAATTAAAAATTTACAAAAATATATCTTTGCAAGTAGTATAGAAGTAACGAGAAATTTAGTAAGACCTAGGAAAACGTGTCACAACCAAACAAATCAAATTCTGAAAAAGGAAGGAGTCAAAAGTCTTCGAATTAGGAGTGTATGGATTATGAGTTGTGTGAACGTGGCATAAGTGAAAGATTTGTGCTAGGATAGAATGAAATGGATATATGTTTTCTATCCCTACTAATAAAATTTTAAAGGTTGAAATAATAAACGCATGAATTTGAGCCCTCTCCGATCTCCCAGTAAATGTTCTTAAAGTCGTTTTAAATTCGGTAGCAATGTTTTCTATGCATTCTCATCAATGTTTTCTATGCATTCTCATCAATGCCTTCAGTTTTTCTTGCTCACTAACTTTTTTCAAAATTACATTCACGTGGTACAACCATAATTTAATTGGTTTTTCTCTACCACGTCTCTCATATATTCTTACGTTATAAGTTAGTTCAGTTAGTCTTTCTTTGTCCATCAGTTTGACATATCAAAACCAACTCAACGTGTTCTTTTTCACCCTACTTAACACAAGAGTGTTTAGCTCACATTAATTCTAAATAAATATATTTTTATTCTTCCATACATGGACACAACACATAAAAGCATGCTTTTAGATTAAAATTATTTTATCTTTTCTTATAATATACGTATGCATTGTAATACTAATCAATAACTGACTGGAAACAGGAGGAAATATTTTGTTATAAAGCTTAGTTAAGGCTGGTTTTAAATATATTTTTTAAATTTCAGTATACAACGTCATTAAAGTTAAGAATTGCTATAATATTAAATCAAACATTTTTTGTCTGCCTGGGCTTGTAACTCCTTCAATTTATTTTAAAAAAACTTTTTATTTTCGAATACAATAAAAACCTTGTCAAATAATACCAGCGATTCCCTTACAGTTATTCATGTATGAATATGAAAATTTACATCTAATCGTTGTATACCTCCCGTCTCAGTTTCATTGTCACGGATTTCCTGGGTATCACCGTACTAACATCTTGGCAAAGTTGGAGCCTCTATTGTAGTCAGCAAAGTTGATAAAGCGATAGCGACTGTTCGGCTGCTATGCAGATGGGTTCCATCCAGTGCAAGGTGTTTGAATAAACGGGGTTTCTTTTTATACCGGCAAACACTCATATATCTTCCCTTTCTTATCATAAATGGGTGTATATTCAACACAAAGGTAGCTGTTTGATAATGTGAAAAGGTAAAGAAGCAGATGGGTTCCATCCAGTGCAAGGTGTTTGAATAAACGGGGTTTCTTTTTATACCGGCAAACACTCATATATCTTCCCTTTCTTATCATAAATGGGTGTATATTCAACACAAAGGTAGCTGTTTGATAATGTGAAAAGGTAAAGAAGCTGCGCTTCTCGACAAAATAAAATTGTTCATAGGCAGACAAATGCCTTTTGAATATTTTTTTAATCATTCTTCTACTTTTTGATGTGCGTGAAAATATTCTGATAAAATGTTTATTTTTCATTAAGTTCTTTGAACTGTATTTGACAATTTATGTGAAACACTCGTTTTTCTCGATTATAGGGTTTTTTAATGATATTCATGCAATTATATTTTAGGCTATTCGCCTGAGTATAAGTATTTGGTGTATTTCGTAGGATTGATCCAACGTTCAAGTAATTTTTACTAAACTCTTTAATAATGTATTAATTTAGATTTCTTATATGTTAAATAAATAATTCAGTTAAAACACATGTTTTGATACCAGCGAAGAAGAATGTTCCATTTCAGAAAGTAGCTTATCCGTGCTTTGCTTAACTATACCTAGATTATCTTCGGTCCAATAGGTATCTTTGCAACAATATAGCCAGTCTTTGAGGCAGCAAACAGCCTTTAATCTCTATAATATGCATACATGCATTTAAACCGTCACACCATTTGCCTGTTACGGTAGACAAAGAGGACAAATCGCTAGACTTTCCTATCGCGACACACAACTTTCGCCTCCTCTACATTTAAACGCTTTTTAAAACGGCTCCAATGATTTATCTGACTTTTGATATTTTTTCTATTAAAATATTATTCCTTTCAGCCAACCATACTTTCCATTGACTTGCTCTACCACGCCATCTACTCATTCTCGCATTACAAATTTGTGAAGTCAGTGTTTCATCACCCATTCGTTCAACATATCCAAACCACCTCAATGTGGTATTATTACCCAACTTAACATAGCACAAATTTATATTTTACATTCTCATTTAGTGTTTTTGTCTAACATCGTCATACCACATAAAAGTATATCTATATATTAAAGTGATTCTCATTTTTCTAAGCGATCACTTCCCCTTTCATCCCCTGTGCCACACCTGTAACAAAAGATCTTCTTTGTCATGCCCACCATATTGTCTCTTTCGTTTACTATGAGCAGAGAAGGAGCTCCTTGAGTTTTTTCTAAAACATATATGAGACGTCTCTAAATAAGCTTCAAATAATGATAGCACTGGACAACAACAAAAATAACTACATGACTTTTCTAGTAGAACGCTTAACTTTTTTCCGAAGTCTCAGTCTATGGATCCGATTCCCAGTAAAACCTTACAAAAATCATAATATTTTAAACCTGATTTTTCACACAAAACTTTAAAACATTTTTCTGGTTGTTTGGAAAAAATAACATATGAAAATTAGTTCACTAGTTATTTTGTACACAAGGAAGTATTGAATATACAACTCACTTTCTTTCCAATGTCTGTAAGGTTGGATGATAATTGTATTGCATTACAGTTTCGTTGTATACAGTTATTGGCAAGTTTATTGCTATGTTGAAATATCTTTCAACCAGAAAGGTGTTTACGAGATCTGAAGCAAAACCCAGAGTGAAACCCTATTTAAAATATTTGGTACCGATGGGAATCGAATTTGCATCTCGATGTTAAACGTCTGAAAGACCGCTGTCTAACAACTAGGTCACGAAGACTGTCAATGAATTCTAATAAAATGAAGATATTCTATAGCACCTCCGAGCATGATCCTAACTATTTATTTTATAATATTTCGCAATGTTGGGTATTTTTTTGGTATTCATCTATTCTTGTATAACATTTTTATATGAATGATTTTTTCCTACCAAGAGATAGAATTATACCTCCTGCTGCGTCAGCGATCGCGTCAATGAGACCCCGCTGGTCTGTTCATCCGCCCTGAATAGATTAGTACAACAATCATATGCCGGGAGAGATGAGAACATACTAATCCTAAACTGATATTGTTACAGATAATCGTGACCATATTGTTACGAGTATGTACAGACTGACAAATTGCATAATAAATATTTCGAAAGAAATGCTCTAACACTATCAATATGCTTATATAGCATTGTTTCTCAACCTTTTTAGCCTTGTGCCCCTTAAAAAATAATTAATATTATTTAAAAATTCGCTACCCACTGCAAAAACTTAATTATTTATTGATACATGTGCAAGTGGTTGTTTGAATTTTGTACTTTCACAAAAATGATAAGCCTTATCAGATAACGATATCTACTGGTTAAGGTCACTAACAGAGCAGGTATACAGTTTAAACTTGCCGCTGGAATGTTAGATTATGAGTACAATACTTACGTTACCTAATACATACGTCACTAGTCATATAATAGAAAAACTTACAGAAATAACCGTTGAAGTGAAAAATTAATAACAATGATTGGAACTATTGACTATATTTTTAAAATAAATATATTTATTTATCTCAGAACATATCAATGGCGTTTTGGTAAAGAGGTACAAGTCATCAAATGTCAGTTTGAAGTTTTGCAACACTTGTATTCCTGAAATACAGACCTCAGGTAAATTTTAAAGGTAAATTTTGAATACATAAATAATTTATGTATTCAAAGTTTACCTGAGGTCTGTATTTCAGGAATACAAGTGTTGCAAAACTTCAAACTGACCAATAAGTAATTGATGACTTGTACATCTTTACCAAAACGCCATTAATGTGTTTTTTTCTTTTTGAACACATAAGTTATTATTATTTTCCCGGACCCCCTGGTATTTCACCGCGACCCACAGGTTGAGAAATGATGTTGTAAAGGAAGTGTTTAGCATTTGTGTTTAATCATATTGATTATTCCGTGAAATAATTTTGTTTATATTTCCTTTTAACATACTCGTACTTCAGAAATGAAAAATTTGATTATAAAGAAAAATGTAAGAATGATGGTAACTACTCGTAGAATAAGAGAGGCTAAATTTATGAAGAGTTCTACCTTTTCAATATTTTCTTACACATACACGGTGTAATGGCACATGAATACGAGCATGTTAGATTTTAAATTACTTTTCAACGATGAAATAATTAGTTAGATTAATTTTCGAAATGCCATTGTAAGAGAAAAATATGAAGATGTAACAAATGCAGGTACAATTGAACGTCTCTATACTGACCGATAAAATGTTACAATGCTATCTATATTGTGAATAATCATTATTATCACAATAATCATCAGCAGTATAATCTAGAATGGGACTTAGCTGGTTGCGTGTTTGCGTGTTAAAAAATGTGGTTGTGCAATCTTCCTATTAATCAATAAAGACATTGATTTGTTTGATTCAAAAAATATTTTAAAGCGTTAACATTGATTCCTGCAGAAATTGAGTTATTGACTAGTACTCTAAAACTGAAAATTTTAAATCTCAATCCAAGTTACTAGGGCATAAGGTTCGAGTACCTAACCGCGTGTACTCGTATATCATAAGTCAATGTAAGGCAATGAGGATCTCCTTAATCTATACGGGCAGTCGCCTGTTTTCTATTTCAGGGTACCTCTTTTTTTTTAAAAAAAAAAAGGTCTAATCTGGTTTTCATTTAAGGCTTTAATAAAATATATTTAGTTAATTGTGAATGATTGCCACATGGTAATACGAGGGTTGCTACTTAAGTTTTGAGACAGACAAGTAAAAACAAATATTTATCATCGAAAATGGCTTTATTGTTTTTCAAAATACTCTCCATGAAGATCAATACACTTTTGCATGCGTTTGAACCAATTTTCGAAGCACTTTTTCCACTCCGAATGAGGTAACTTCAAAACATGCGTTTTGAACACATCAACCGCTTCTTCAGGTGTCGAAAAACGTTGACCTCGTAATTTATTTTTGATGTTCGGGAATAAAAATAAGTCATTGGGTGCCGAATCAGGGTTGTACGGCGGATGACCCATCAATTCGATGTTTTGAGTGCTCAAGAAGTCACTTGTTTGAGCCGATGTGTGAGAGCTCACATTGTCATGGTGGAGAATGATCCGTCTTCGGCGGTTGGTTTTCCTCATTTCTCCGAACACTTCTGGCAAACAAATGGTAGTGTACCATTCAGAATTGACCGTACGACGTTCCAATAAAGGCACATGACCATTTATACCGAAGAAAGAAGCCACCGTTTGCTTCAGTGCTTCGTGCGCGAACAACTTTTGTTGGATTTGGCTCGAATTGAAAGACCCGTACAGTCGACTGCTGTTTAGTTTCTGGCTCATATGCATAGATCCATGATTCGTCGCCTGTCACAATCTTATAGACGTCTTTTGAAGCACCGCGATCGATTTTTTTCAACATTTCTTTGGACCAATCGACACTAGTTTTTTTTGAGCGATTGTCAAATTATGCGGTATCCAACGCGAACAAATCTTTTTGACGGCCAGACGATGACGACCTTCACGAAATTCGTCCTGGAGCGAACTACGACCACGATTGAATTAGAAAAACCAGCGAAAGACAGTGGCCCGGGATGGTGCTTTATCACCATAAGTCGAAGTGAGTCGATCGGCATACTGTTGTTGAGTTAGTCCACGTCGAAAATCATAAAAAAATCATCGCACCAAAATGTTCACGATTTAATTTCATTTTTGGCCGAGTTGAATTTTTCAAGTCACTGTAAACAACACAAATAGCACTCGTATGACAAAACTTTCTGAGCACGTATACCATCAAAAACGTCAAACTTTACGATGCTGATGTCAGATTTGACGTATCAATACTGGTGTTGCCATATCTCAAAACTTAAGTGCGCAACCCTCGTAAACTTGCCAGGTTGGTATGTATACAAGGAATGCCGAATATAATATAATACAATATATTGTATTGTAATACACTTTTGTTGTATACAGTACAACCTGGCGAGCTTATTGTCATGTGGTAATCTTTTCCAACCAACCAAAAAGATGTGAAATAGGCCTTAAGTGAAAACCAGACTGCAACCCCTATTTTAAAAATCTGGGTTCTAGCGGGATCTGAACACGCAACCTCCGGATTTGGAGATAGGTGTCTCACCAACTTGGCCATGGAGGTCGTCGATGTCAATGCCAATGTCTAATACATATTAATTAAATTCAGGAATTGTTGGAAATGTGAAAATATTATAATAATTTTATTATATAAAATGAACTTTCGTTGTATCCATACCAACCGGGCGGACTTAATGCAGTACTTTATAACCACCAAGAAAGACGTTGAAGAGGCTTTAAAAGAAAATCAGACCAGAATCCTTTTTTATTTTTTCAAAAAATCTAGGTTACGGCCGGAATCGAACCCGCATTCCCAGTGTTGGAAAATAAGCGTCTTACTAACTAGACCACATAGGTCGTTATTGACCTCCATGTGTTAAAATGTTAATACAGTAAGCAATATTAAGATTATAACCTTTAGTTTAAAATGGAACTTATCACCGCCTATGATTTTAAAACTTAACAAGAAAATTAAATTTCTACCTAATTATTTTATCGGTCATAGTTGAAGAAGAAACGTATAGATTAAGATTTCTACTGAATTTAACAACACTTTACTTTGATGTTATGTATTTGAATAGGCAAATTTTCTTTAGTGTTCCAAAATCTTAATGTCAGTCTCATGTTTCACAAAAATATGTTATATATTGAATTTTCTACTATATTTAAAAAACACATTTTTTGTCTGTCTGTCAATGCAATAATTGCTATTCATGAATAACCATCTCAATTTCTCAATAGAAACTGTTTTTTCTTTACGAAGCAAAAATTAGGGTATTCTAAAGTTCCAAATTTCATTTAACGTGATATTTAATTGCACAAAGATTTAGCAGATTACGAACTTCGATACTTTTAACCTTTAGAAATCTCATTACCGAAACGCTTATCAAGATTACCAAGATGTTGATAATTAATATTCAATTTGTTACGCTTTATTAAAATTTATTTATCCGCGATACACAGCGGACAAAATTGCCTCTAGTCACGCAACTTTCCTTTCTAAATCAAAATTTATTCCTTTTATCTTTGCATAAAACTACCAAAGGGATTATGTCTAGACCGCGAAATCTTTCGTAACTTATTCATAATTTTTGCGAGGAAAACCGCGGTCAGATTCCTTTTGTGACGGTGTTGAATAATGTTGTACTGCTAAACGTAGACAATTTGTAAGGAAGACCTAATGAATTAGTTGTTTAATATTTGCTACAGAGAGTGCTCAATCAAAAGGAATAATACAATCTTTTATGAGAAAATCACACATTATTCTCTGTTGAAAATTTATCGCTTAACGGCTGACCTAAATGCATTATCGTTGGATTATTGGATGGGCATTATAGTATCTAGGACAAATGACATTTATTAGAATAAGAATGTGAATAACTGAATCTTACTTATATCTGGTTTTTGTCACCAACTAATAACCGTTCACTGAAGGCAACAGCTTCAAGTCAGATAGAACTGGGCGTTCCACGAATCGAGTCCTCTTCGATGCAATACATCGAGCTCCTTAGGGACTGCATTATGTGTTACGTGGACCGTTGCTCACCACAAATACAGAGAGCCACAGATGAAATTGTTACATGCAAATATTCAAATTATTTTTGTCTTCTTTTTATCTTGTGATGATGTCTTTTATAATTTAATTTTCTTTATTTCGTATTATACAGGGTGGAGCATGAATCTTGCTACAAAAATAAGTTTAAATAATAATAACATGATTTTTATGTAGTTGTTCAGACTGCAATGTGGCTAGAATTATACTCACATTACAGTCTGAACATAGCCACATTACAGTCTGCCACATATAGCCACATTACAGTCTGAACAACTACATTAAAATCATGTCATTATTATTTAAATTTATTTTTATAGCAAGATATATGCTCCACCGTATATAATATGACACTTTTGTTGCATATAGTACAACCTGTGGCAATCTCTTCTAAGCAACCAGCAAGATGTTAGACAAACCTTAATTGAAAACCAGATTTGAACTTATTTTATGTTAAAAAATCTTGGTCCACCCGAAATCAAAATCTCAGCTCCCAGGTTTGAAGATAAGTATCTTACTATAGTCTATAGTCTTTTGGAAAACTTACCCCCAACACTAAATTGATAAAAATTATTCTGGTTAGCTGAAACACATTGTCATTTATCAATAAACCCTCTACATTGTACATTGTACAATGAGGTGTTTAAAAATTGGATACGAATGTTTTTTTTATAAATAAATATTTCAATAAACACTCAAATATTTTTTAATAACTGGCAAGTCTCATGCGATAGCACAATATACTGTTTTATGAAACACCTTCTTACGGCTAACAAGTCGGGACCTAATGGCATCATAAATATGAAAGTGAACACAAATAAATAAAGAGAGAGAAGGCATTAGACAAGGGCCAGACTCAAGCCCTCAGGGTCAAGGAGGATGGCACTTAAACGGAACCAGCACATAGTACCAAGGTACGATTCACTTGGTGCCAGTACTTGAGTGGTGTGGTGTCACAGAGAAAGGGACTGATAACACTAGAGGTCTTATATAAATAAATGTTTCATTCAATGCACAATGCTTTTACTATGATTGCCTGATATTTTTTAAACATAAGTGTCAGAAATATTAGGCTCGCTATATCTAAAAGTACCTAAGTATACCCGTACGTTCAATATTCCAACAGTAATGGACGGCAGAATTTTCTGGCAGCTTAAAGAGAATAATAAAAAACAACGATATCATTTTTGAAGTAATCGATTAATTTTCAAGTAATTAAATAAAGGGTTATTGTAAAAATCTAGTTAAATTTATACTTAAGACATCAAAAAGGGTAAAGCTATTTTTATAGATCTAATAATTTCTTATTTTTTGTGTTGAATAATTTTTGGTTATTATATATTGTTTATACATATTATCGACATACAAAGAGTAGCGGCAGAAAAGTCAACGGAGTACTCAGTGTTTTATACAACAACCGCACAATATCAAAGAAGAATAAATGACGATACGTAATACAATAGTATGTTGGTTGATGTAGAGATGTAAAGTTTAGACCTTATGGTTTAGACCTTATGGTCTGGAATGTCAATATATGAAAAAAGGTGGAATGTAAACAAAAAAATAATGTATGTATGAAATACTCGTAGATGTTATTGTAAGATGACCAAAGGAGTATCGAGATAGTTAAGACAGGTGGAGAGAAGGAATGACGAAATAATGACTCAATAAGTAAATAAGTCAACATTTCAAGGTGTGTGTTGTTTAGGTATACTAATGAAAACACGGCTGAAATTATTCGGACCAGATTTTGAAAGGTTATGCGAGAAGTATGAATAATATAAGATTGTGCATAGCGAGGCGTATGAATTTGGATAAGGCAAAAGTTGCGTGTTTGGATAGAAAAGTACGGAGCTCAATTATTTTTGCCTACCCTGCACGGCGTAATATGTTCTCGTATTTACATTCAAAATATTTCTCTCCTACGTATGAAGGAAGAATATACAAATTAAACTACGAGTACTTAAAATATTTTTTAAGTTTAGTGTTAAATTAATTAAGATTATATTTACGTTTTTTTTTAAATTTTAATCATAAAGATGAACAGCTACGAGTATGATACTCTTTCGACATTACAATATTTTCCTAAACGTTTATTCTTTGAAAAAAAATCACGACCACAAAATAATAGATGTTGAAAAATAAAAATATATTAACAAAAGCATTTCCTTCACGAAACCTTGAATGCTTTAACCTCACTTAATAATTCACAAAATCTCATTGAATCGACAAAATATATTTTACAGTGTGATTTTTTATATCGATGATCATTGAGAAAACATCATTGAATCGACAAAATATATTTTATAGTTAAAAATTGGTTACCACTATTCGCATATATTTCGTCCATTAATTCAAATATTTCATCTCATTTTAGAATTTATGTATCACAAGTTTTATGTAAAACGAGCTCCATGGCCTAGTTGGTAAGACGCCTGTCTTCCAACAGAAACGCAGATTTTTTTAAAAGAATACCATTTGGTTTTCATTTAAGGTCTCGTTAATACCTTTGTGGTTGGTTGGAAGAGATAACCACATGGAAATAAGCTCACCAGGTTTTATTTTATAAAAACGCACTCAACGTATGCGAACGTTTTAGCTTCTTCACTTGTGGGGTAGTGTAAGAAACACTTGCGATGACTAACCGCTAGTTCCGTACCTACTTAACATAAGTGATTCTAAAATCTTAGGTTCGATTCACGGGGCCAAAGACACCCATGCCTCTCCATGTTGAAGGCTCGCCATATGAATGAGTTTTATTTACTGTCGTAATTTTGAAGGGTTTGAAGGGACATCCATGTTGAAGGGTTGTCATATGAATGAATTTTATTTATTGCCGTAATTTTTAAATTATGAGTACTTATTTAATTCGTTCATAAAAATAAATAAATCTTATTTGTTTACTGATTTCAAAATGTATAAATATTAAAATACCTTTCATAGATAATCTGTCAATTTTCATTACCTTTAGCCATGTATTAGAAATATAATCTCATTCTAAAATTATTTTGGTGTAAGTTATTTATTGACAGTCAAAAGACAATATTCGTATACAAAAGCGATCAATTAAGCGTCGAGAACGATTCATTATATAAATCAGTTCATATCAAAGACTCATGTTAAAATAAAAAATCGTATTTTTTTTTAAAGACACCACTTTTTTCTAAAGATAACTAACTTAATAGTCCAATTCCAATCATAATACATATTTATAAACCTACAAACCTGTGTTTATCATGTTTGTACAAAAGAAAGATTTTTTAAAAGGATTGCATGATATTTTTTAAGATGACAAATTTGAAATTCCGATCCCAAAAAAATTCAAAAGATACAAACATATTTTAAACCTACACACGGGGTTCCTCATATTTGTACGAAGAAATAATTGTTTAAAATGATCACACGACTTTTATAAGAAAAGAAACTTGGTATCCCAACCCAATTCCAATAGAGACAGACGTAACAAAATATTTTTATTTAAACATAATAACAGAAGTTTGCCATGTTTATCCATACAAAAGACATTCATAACTTAAATCGTTGTATTGAACACATATTGATTTTAAGCATAAATTTGAATTGTTATAAAATTTTCATTAATATGCATAAAAACATTGTTTAAAAATTCTACACATCCTGTATAATTATTTACCTTGATACCAGATTGAAAAGCATTAGCCTTTTTTATCATCATTAAACGCAGTACTTATTTCAATTTCTTACTGATAATTTGCATTGAAATGTCTTTAAATTGAGACCATAATGCATGATCAGTCAGCAACCATCAGTGATTAATGAGGAAGGTCAGAGGAGCATACTGCATCATTACGAGAACTAACATGGTTTTGTAACAGTCTATTTGAAACGAATGATTAACGTTGTAGTAATCATTTCATTTACTTTTCTCTCGCTTGCTTGTGTAATACAACAAATTATTTCACTTCTATTGACTAATTGTCCATCAAACCTTTTTTTTACAGTTACGATACTGAAGTCACGTTTATTAATTTATAATGAATTCTTTTCTTTCGCCTTTTTTCCATAACTCTATTCAATCAATATAATAATATAAATAAACAATTTCAAAACTCTAGCACATTAAGCTTCTAATATCGATGGTAAAATGTCAAATCAATCACAAAATTCCTTTGTTTTCTGATCAGGTCATTGATAAAGAAATTAAATAAATTCAATAGAACATTTAGCATACAAGTTTTGATTTTCAACCACATATATTTTACTCAATGTACCGACGTTTCGAGAATAATACTCACAATAATCTTAATTGTATAAGAATATTAAAACAAATATTGGTTTAATTTACATAAGATAGTACATTTTTAAATATTTAAGTATTACTTATGATAGTACAATTTTAAATATTTTACCAATAATTCTAAAATTAATTTCCAACATTTAGCTATAATTAACTTGAAATGTATTGATTTAACTATAAGTGTGCGTCGTTAAAAAATATTTTGTTGAAACTAATTCGAGTATTTTATTTTTTTAATAAAAATTATTTCATATGTAGGCATATAAATAATTCTATATTTAGAAATAGTAAATAATTGATATTGCAATTTGCTTTATCAAACACTGTTTATTTCACTTTATGTAACGGTATAACCGGACCGGTTTCAAGATTTTCCCCTCATCATTATGAGAGCACAAACAAGACTAAATTATGTTCAAACTGGTACCGACATACCCACTTCTAACGGTAAACATTCGGGTTGGAGATTGTGGGTGGAGGATGGCAGGATTTTGTTCAAAATTCTCATATTAAATACAATAAAAGATTACTTTGTATCTTAGAGAAACTTGAGTAGTGTGAACAGATATTATTGTATTTGAACACTTAAGTTTAAATTTTTTTTCTTTTACCTCCTCCTGAAAATTATCTGCGCTGTATGAGATGGAATTTTTAATATTTTCATGCTGCAATAAATCAGAAGAAAACATGTGATTTATGGTTGAAATTTAAAAATTGTCTCAAAACTTTCTTGAACGGAGTCGAAGTCCCTAAAATATGAAAATGTGAAGAAAATATTAAAATATGATGATATCGCATCAAAGATGAATGCTCCCAAACAAGAGGGGAATAACATTTTAAAGGGAATAAAGGAAGAAGCCATAGGAAATAGGAATTTGAAAGAAGTTCAGATTCCAATTTCAAATGTCAAACATCAATAGAAATAACTATTCAAAAGTCGCATTTTCCCATGAATACGGTAAGTCAAATATATATTTTATGTCTATGATAACATACATATTTTCTTGAAATGGTTTAAACATAATGTAACCTTATTAAGTTTTTTCTGAACTATATTATTCTTTTAGCCGCTATTTGAAAGCAGATACTTTTAAAACTTGAGGATAAGGTTTTATCTATCATTCTTTAACCCATGAGCCTTATTTTTTTGAAAAAGTTGTACATTATATTCAGTTATTCTTTTTTTCTTTTTTTTATTATTGACTTAACTTTTAACAGATACTTCTAAAATAGGCTTGATAATGGACTCACATGTTTTATGATCCAGTCTGAATACAGACAGACTTAACAAAAAATCTATTCATATAAAGTATAAAGAAGAATATTTGGGGAAAACTATCTGATGAATATTGAACCTGTCATCTGATCGCGTCTTAGTTTTATC
This sequence comes from Odontocerum albicorne, assembly GCA_949825065.1. Lineage (NCBI taxonomy): Eukaryota > Metazoa > Arthropoda > Insecta > Trichoptera > Odontoceridae > Odontocerum > Odontocerum albicorne. The sequence continues at coordinate 20,645,725 of OX463845.1, forward strand.
CCCATCATAATCGTGTTCTCATTTTATTCCCATTATTTTACCTAAAGTGATTTCTTTATATCTATGATATATATGTTCATATTATGTATGCTAGTTTTTATATTTCATATCATATTCCTTATATAATTAGTGAGGTGTATGACTTCCGTACAGAAGGTCGCCGGTTCGAACCCCACGCTGTGCTACTCCCTTCGAATAACACAGGCATTTTTTCCACCTAGTATTCGAGGGTATAAATATACCTAAAATTTCGGTCATATATTTTATTTAAAAATAAGGAAAAAACATGCATGTGTGCTCCAATCGTCTCACTTCGATGTGTCATCGGATCCAGTACAGCCGTGTGGCCGGTGAGTTTGCTGGTGTGCAACGGCTCATTCACATAAACAGGAGAAAAAAAGAAAAGAACAATGACTCCACGGTACAGCTTCGTTTTCGAACTAAATTGACGTTGGAGTGGCGAAGGGATCCTCGACTACGAGGCCCAGCAACGAACGAACTAACAATGTTATAATTGTTTCCGCACCGTCACCGCATTTCAATTTTTTTAAAGTACTTTATTTTGAATCTGATTATGGCGTGTGTTGTATAATAAGCTTCACTTATCAAAGTATTTAAGTATTTATTCAAAAATAAACAGATGAATCTCAAAATTCAAAGTCTTCACCTACTCGTAAATTACCTTGATTTTTGAAAGATTAATTTAAATTTTTAAAATAAATCACAAAGGTGGTCTAATTTGAATCATTTAACTTGTGCAAAAGTAATAAGGCTAAAGCACACCGTTATTCTTAATATCAGGCACAGACATGCTAATGTGACAGCAAAGAGACACAGTGGTTTGAACTTTAGATTCTTGAGTCAGGTTGTAAAGGGAAAAGTATGTTAAACTAGTTTGCATTCTACCAACGAGAAGGAGAAGTTATGCTTTAAAAAAATGTCCACTGTTTTAGGAATTAATTTATTGATAAAACGTTTTTCGAACAAGTCAAAGGTTGACCATTGACAAATACAATTGAATAAAAATAAATTAATTCACCTTGATAAATTTTATATAACAAACCCTTATGTTCATAGTATTACTACAAAATAACTGAATCAATATTGAAGGACACAATAAGTACAAAATCCTCTAATAAAAGCTCATGTTATCTGATTTCACTAATATCAAATAAATAACCACCTCACTAAAATAGATATCATCCAAATACAAATATTAAGTTTTTAATTCTAAATGTAGTTATAATAGCAAAATAATTATTGGAAAAAGTTAAAAGCTCAGTAATTTATTTTAAAACATCATTTAATTCTAATATGATTTCATCTACAATATAAAAATATTTCTAAGCAGCTTTGTATTACTTATAGTTATAAATTTTCAATAAAAATTAATTTTATGTCACAATATCTCTCAGATAATTGATTTTAAAAAAATACTATTCAATCTTGACTTCCGTGCTCCTAGTCACGACCCGTTACATCTCTTTTCGTGAGACACTGTAATAAGATAAAATCACTAAACATGTTTCTGTATGGATGCATAGCAGGACTCCCAGACACCTTTAATTTGTTGCTCCGATCTCCCAATCTCTCTACCGAAGTGTACGAGTATTTTATATGACGTTGAAAAGGTTTTAAATTAAAAATTCTTGGTTACTTGAATTTTAACTGTCAATGCAAGCATTTGAATTATAATAATACATGTGTTGCTTTCTAAGGGTTGACAGATGAATTCCCACTGATAATAATGTATGTTTAAATGTTTTATTTTATTGAAGTCTGCTTATATTCTTGTACTTTTCTCATACCATTTCTAATATTATAAGTTATTTGTTTATTCGAACATTTAATTACATTTTTATTACAATTATCTTATTGGACAGTGAACTGAAAGTTATTTGTGGAAGAGTAAAATAATTTATGTTAAGGAAAATAATGCTACATACTTTTATTTAACGGGTTTCTGTTAGTTAGACATTGTCAAAACAGGTAAAGAAATATTTTAAATAATAAAACGCTAGATATTTTTATTTAACTTATTTCTGTTTGTTGTACTCCAGGCGTCATTAAAACATGTAAAGAAATATAATTTTTTTGTGACATTTAAACTCTGATGAAAACCGCATTCAATTGTTTTCAACCTTGTATCATACACACCATCACGCTATTACCTGTCGGGGTAAGCAGAGAATCTTGTATTATTATTAAATCCACAAAATACAAATATTTCTTCCTGATCACAATTTTATTTAAATAAAGTACCACATTAGAATTGGTAGTTATGACAATTAAAAAAAATATTGCGTTTACCAATCCCTTACAAATGTCGTTGTGCATACACTTGAATAGTATACAAACATAAGATCCCTACTATATCTTATTTAGTTAATTCATGCTTATCTCACTTTACACATATAAGGTCAAACGGAGTAAAATTTCGACGAGCATTTAACAATTTAGATTAGCCTACATTGTTTTCACACATCCGGAGATCCTTTTTCTCCCATTATTCAAAAGATTCGTGTTTAATTATTTATACTGTTTTCAAACCAAGCATTTGCAAAATACTAAAGATTTTCGATTCAATTAAATGTTGTCAAAAAATAAACTACATAGAACAGAGAGATGTTTCGTTAAAAATATACTTTGAAAAAATACGTGTCCCGTAAAAGTAGAACTGATATCTATTATGAAGTTAAACATTGGGGTATGCTGGTCATGCATGTCAACGACTATCGAATAATCCAGATAGTACTCACAACTCCAAATCACATCAGAACACTTGGTTATCAACATATATGGTGAGCTAACAATACAAGACGCGATGCTGAAATCCAGTATCAAAAAACTTGGTAAAAGGCTACATGGGTTCGGAGTCATAAACTTCTGTTATGCATGTGCATGCATTGCGAAGTCGAAAAAAAAGAACCAATTTAATTTTTTTTTAATTTCACTTTGCACGGATTTGTCCTGTTACGTAAAGAGGGTCTGCTTCTAGCTAGCTTATTCTTAAGGAAGAATATCAACCAGGATTGTTCTCATACTACTAGGTGGTACCGAGAATATATCTACAGTCACTCAGTTGGTTCATTATCTCCATACCACGGGTGACTGTTTAGCCATGATATTCGTTCAGTAAGTCAGTATGTAGAACAGTGGGGGATTCCTTGCACCGCTATGTTAAAAACCTTTAGTAGGAATATCGCAATGGAGTCTTATCTTGTTTCGAGACTTCAGTTCCACTTGTGTATATTTCGGGTAATCGCCCTTTGTTCTGTACCATAGATATCTGAGGTTTATTTTGTATTTGTTCTACATTATTTGAACTGATGAGGAGCTTAAACTGTAGTTGCATATTCTAATTTAGTTCTAATTATGTAGTAATATTAGTTTCGAAGAATATCGGTACTGTTAATTTTTTTTGATATTCTTATTATGAAATCGAGTACTTTGTAACAGTAAAATATCAAACGCGAAAAAAGGTTAACGAATGTGAGTCCAACATCAAACGTTACGCCCAAATCTTGGAATTCTGAAACTCTGTTTAATGCTACTCCCTGTATTGTATGCTGATGGTGGGTTGGTGAAAACGGTCGACTATTGTAGTCACAGAAACATTTATTTATATTGTTGATGATTTTACGCAGTTCTGGAAACTAGAGAGTCTGGGTGCAGTTACTTATATCATCAATTAATATGAGAAGTAGCAGGGGACCTTAATGAGATCATGTGTTATACCAGTACTAGCAATGAATTCCACTGAAGACTTGTCCCGGACAGTTACGTATTGAGATCGTTCTTTAAGATATAATGCGAATAATCCAATCAGATTATCGCTAAAGCCAAGGTTATGCATTTTCTGAATCAATATATCGTGATCAGCTTGTAATAGTTTCACGGTGTGTGTATGGGGCGGGGCAATTGTGATGGCATTCTATAAATTGATTTATTATTTTTTTCCTTTGATTTCCTTTGCTCAAATAAAATGTACTCACTAACCTGAGTGAAATGTTAAAGTGAGGTTTGCTTGCAAAGTAAAAAAAACAATATCGTAAATATATTTTTTCTTACGAGAAACCTCGTCTGTACACAGACATTAGATACATACAAGTCTGTGTTATTGTGTGTGAATGTGTATGTTTATATAGTACATACTCATATACATATTCTATCAAAGCTCTTCAATAATTCTAATCGACTTCATCCACACCCATGGATTGCTTTTGTTCTCGTTTAATTACGTCGATTCCCCCCAAATGCGCATTGACTATATCCCGGATAGAGAACGGTGTTTGATATTTTTCTAAGATAAACTACACAGCCTGACTATGAGTGAACTAAATCCTCAAGTTCACGATTCACTTTTTATTCTCCCTCCCTATCGTTCAAGAGATAGAGTTCAGTGCAAAACGTTTTGATAATTTATCTGCAAGAACTCTACCTCTGGAGAAATCATGGTATTTTAACAATGAAGCATAATTCTTTTCAAAAGCATTATATCAAATTAAATTTGTCACGTAGCGTACGGCTAAAAAATCATTATTGCTGTTATCGGTTCTGTTCCATTGTGGTGCCCATCAATGTTCCTACACTTGACACACTGCGCTTCTTTCACAAAATACGCACCCATAACACAGAGCTCGAGAACCACGCAGTTGTTTACTATTGACATTGGTACAAAGTTTGTCAAGTACCCGAGTTCTTATGACCCTAACTACAGAAGTGTGAGTTTGCTCGGTAAACTCTTTAAAGTTTTGTTGAAGAAAGTTAATCGCTGTCAAACTGGTATTTTAAGCCGTACACAGTGGCTTAAAGAACCGGTTTTTAAGTACTAACTTGATCGAAGTCATGTAGATAATCTTTGTTAATTTGACAAAATGTGTCAATTAACTTTATTGCTTTGATGTTTACAAGATATTTTAAGTATGTTTATAAATGGAATGTGGACATTTGATTAAATACGAACACTAAATACATGGCTAATAAATTATTTGGCTATCACTAATTAAAGATGCTCATTTATCAGTATTATAGGTATATGATATACAAGTACATATGCAGGAATCCGATAACTTTTGATCAAGAAACAAGAACACTGTTAAGTTTTTTAGAATAATCGGACAATTTCAAAAATTGTAAATATTATACAAATTAAAAAAGTTCCAATTTCCAATTTACCGTTTGTATGGTAAAAATGTGTAAAATTTGCTAATGTGCACGGAAGGAGATTTTTCAAAAATCAGTGGAATTATGAAATACATAATTTTGCCTGGAAAGAGTCTCTATATAGGAGGTAAAAATATGTGTCATTAAGATTGATGTTATTAGTGTAATAAGAAAATATTTTTTCATTTAATATTCTTAAATGGAGTTGAATGCTACGGATACCCAGGACGGATATGGTCAGCAACAGAGGGTTCTTCAAAGAGCCAAAGTTGATAGAGAGTGGCTGACTAATATTAAAATCCGAAAGGTGTCCTATTTGAGTCGTGTACTTAGAGGAGCAAAGTACAAATTACTGCACCTGATCATCCAAGGCAAAATAGAAGGCCGAAGAGGTGTTGGTAGAAGGCAAATCCCCTGGCTCCGCAATATACGTGATTGGACTGGCATAAGGGGCGTTGGGCTGCCCATTTTTCGGGCTGCCGGAGATGTCTACTCTCAGGTGATATTCAACGTTGGGGGGACCTGACATGACACTGAGAAGAATAAGAAGAAATGGAGTTGTACTAAGTAAATGTCGTAACCTTAGATTAATTTTTAGAATACACATTTTATCGGTTGAACATTTAAACATTTTGATATATTTTATTAACATTTTCTCATTTAGTATTGTCAACTTATGATTGAAAATGTGTTTTGTAGGTTGGATATTTTTTGCATTTGGACGTTAAATAGTAATATAAAAGGGATCCAATACAATATATTTTTTTAAATTTAAAATGTCGAAAAAGCATAGATCTTATATGGGCAAAAATGTGAAGCCAGTAGTTTAATGGTAAACTTAAAGCATATTCCATGCAAGCCCACACAAAGTAGAAATATATTAATCCAATTCACTTAGAACAGTTTACTATAAGTGTGGATTGAGTCCTTTTCGCTAAATAAAGTTCATATTTACCTTGAATTTTGCGGTAAGTAAATAGGATATAATGGTGTAACAAAATGGTCATTAATTATATTTTCTTATTTTTCAATCTGATCGGTCATATAGTTTATTTATTGGTTATGATAAAAATAAGCCAAATACACATTTATTTATTTATTTAACACTTTTATTGCAATACAATCTGGCGGGCTTATTGCCAGGCGGCAATCTCTTCCAACCAACCAGACAAAAGTAAATGAAGCAAGTTACGTGGTCGCATAAATCATTCAAATGACTATCCATCCCCACGAAATCTATAAACATATACGTGAGAACATGCCCACAAACCCCACAAAGACGGACAATCACCCGAACACTATTTTTCATATAAAGTGAGATATCATCAATCAAAAGGAAAGGAAAAGATGGTGGAGAGGAAAGGAAAAGAAAAATCAGGAATGAAACACGTTATTTTACTGACTAGAAATTAAGAGTTTTTTCAGTCGCTTCTTAAAGCATGCCAAGGACGGAGCGAGTCTTATATTGGTTTGTAACTGATTCAAGAGTCTCACTGCATGGACAGTAAAGGACGACGTGAAAAAAGAAGAGCGGTGAACTGGAAAGGCCAATAAACAATCTCTGTTTGAGCGTAGCGCTAATCCATGATTGGAAAGACGCTGAAAATTTTCGGCGAGATAAGAGGGTGCGGCGGGACAGTTAAGGATATTATACAATAGAGACAGTATGTGAATTTGGCGTCTATTTCTAACATTCAACCAGTTCAATGCCTTCTGGTATGAAGTTATATGATCGTACTTTCGTAGGTTGAAAATAAATCTTAGGCACACATTTTGAAGACGCTGTAATTTGGACATTATGATAAGAATAAAAATTAATAGTAAAAAATAATACATTTCAAACATAATTTGATGCAAACTAGGAGAGTCGGTAAGAAAAAGATAAAAAATCAATTAAATTTCTCATCATAAGGCTCGTGAGAACATCAAAATTGAGATATATAAATTATAGTAGAAAAATATATAACAAAGCCCGAGAATGAACATTGATTATTTTGTAACAACGTTAACTTAAAAAAGGTTCAATAAATTATGTTAGACAGCTATTAGGCACTGAAATCTGGGACGTCTAGGTGGCATGCAAGTATTTCAACCACTATACCAAAGGATACGTTTAACTTGATTTAAAATATGTAAAATACGAACTCGACTACTCGTATCAGGAAAAGTTATGTATATTAGTTATTTATATGAGTCTCAACCATGCAGAAAGAAAACATGTTATTTGTAACTGCATTTTGAGTTCATGATGAGCAATAATTAAAAAAGTGCTATTATAAATTAAATACTTTATCAAATATAAAAATTATAAAATAAAATATTATTAAATACTTGAATACAATGATGAACGTTACTATTTTTTTTAATAAATGATAATTATAATGAGAGAAGTTTCATAAAAACAAAATAGCATAATTTAGTTGGACCAAATTGATTATTAACCAATTAAAAAGAGTAATTTAAATAAGGACCGCACTTTTGAGTCGCTCAGAGATTTTTTCCAAGAATTTATCAGTTCCTTTTATATTCACACATTTGATGTCCTTGCATTTAAAGACTTTGGACGTTGATGCATAATTAGAAGTTGTCTACAAAAAGGACATTACAGTTACAAAGAGATCGGCCGATTCGATCAAAAGCACGTAGTTCATTACCCATCATGTATGTCACCCGCGCCCTAACCTCGTCTGGCGGGAATGTACAGACACACTGAATAAATTAAAATTAATTTAAGCTGAGCTTTACTTTATACTAAAAATCTCAACACGAATACAAAAAAAAATATTCTAAATAATTCCAGCATGACGTGTTGATGATGACAGTTTTATTAAATGTAAGGCCTATACTAAATACAAAGTATGTTCCTGTAGCCAATATTATCAGACGTGAATTTTGATTTTCACTTCAATGTCAACGAGTTATTTTAATGTAGTCATAGGCATATCAATAACTGAAACATCAATGTTTGAATGATTTTTAATCTCAGTGGATCTAAATTTATTCGCAGGATGTTTTTGTAACCAGAAGAAATTAAATAAGGAAACAATTTATTTATTTTATATTATATTTGATACGGGTGTAATATAAATATATTAAATAACATAAATATTATACAATTAAGTCAATAGTCTAAAAAAATATTTGCAACAATGATAATTATGCTTTCATGTGAAGTAACTCATTTATACCAACAAAATTTATTATTCAGGAACTCAATCAAGTGTATTCATCGAGATATAGAAGATATCAGTATTTGAAAATTCATTCAAAAAGGTCATCCCGTGTGAGGACGCTTTTAAAAGTTCAGTTCGTTGGTAAAAAAATATTTATTTTTAATTTTATTTTCATTTTATTTACACATAGTAAGAAATTATACATAAGGGGCGAAAAAACAACAGGTCATTTAATTTGGACACACAATTTTAATGGATCTGGATTTGTTGCATATCATTTGTCGTATCCACAGTTAAGGCTTTTGCCTGTATCTCACTGAGAACATACAGCATGAAAAAATATATTGTTATTTCTTTCCGATTTTTGATTATATAAAACCCCGTTGCATATTCTCATCAACCTGACAAACAGTAACACTCAATTGCATATGTATATATCAGGTGAATCAAACCCCTCACACTTCATCACTCCAGACAGACCAAAACGTTCATCTCACAATATACCGCACACAATCATCAAAAAAATAAAATACCACACCCATGAGTTCACGCAAACCCTTGCTACAAGTCATTCCTCTTGCAAGCCCAAGTACTCAAACTCCTGTCGCAACAACAACCACTCTCCAATCGACTGCTAAAACTCCCTCCCCCCCCTGTTGCCTTTTTTAAATTCGGTACCCCATTGTTTGTCATGGGAGCCAAATAGGCATATTGCCTTTGGGCAAAATATGTTGTACTCGTAACTCTAGGGATGGTGAACATTTGATCAGTTGCCATGCGTGTCATGTGTCTCTGCTGCGTCTGCATTTTCCCCTCCTCTCGATGATTGTGCCAGAGAATAGACTTGAAATGTAAAATGGTTTCTATTATATATTTATTGCTAAAGTTTTAACTCAATAATAGTTGGATAAAAAGTTCATAATTTCTGTAAACAACTGACAACAGAATTTGGAAAACTTACGTTACAGGAAAGCATAAAAAATAGAGTCAACATTTATAAATTTGCGCAAACCAAAACACAAAGCTGAAAAAACATTACATATTTATAATTGTTACATGACTCATATTATTTTAACAACCTACGAACCTTTCTTTAAAATCTTACCTTTAAAGTCTCGATTAATTTGTTTATTTGTATGGTTATCCTCACAATAAACGGCACATTATTGATGCGAACATGTTGAAAAGCGTGGTCAGAACAAAGCGCTGTTTTTTGCCACATTAATACACCCATTGGGCGAAGAGCCACTGAAACAGGCGCGCAACTCGCGGTTCGTCGTTTTACGCCATTTCTCTATTGGAATAGGTAAAGAAGAGAGACCAGTAGACTTTCGTATTGTGACACGGGTCTTTCGCCTCTTCTACATTCATACAGAATATCATATAACTCTTATGGTTTCTCTGACTTTTTACATTTTCTTTCTTCAAAATATCACTCTTCTTTCACACGTTCGTGTCTTCCTCTTCCAAGCCTTTCACTCACATAAGTACAGTATATTTGTTTGGTCAGTCTTTCTTCATTCCTTCATTTTAAATGCTAAAATTATCTAAGAATACTCTTGTTTTGTTTTTCTGAATATATCAACCTAAACTTCACATACATCCCATTTTTGTCATATATTGTCACCTTATCTATTGAGTGTTAACATAAGTTGTGTCCGTTTTTTTTTTCAATTTAAAAATGAGCACCAAAAGTAAAACAAAAGGGTAAATGTTATACGTCATTCGAAAGAAAATTTTCTGCTCTACAAGATATTGTATTTGCTTTTACGTTACATATATTATTTTATTTTATTACAAGCTTTCAAAATGGAATGTCAAGTAGACGAAAGTGAGCATTTTCGACACCTCCTTCTGTTCGCGTTCAACGTTCGACAATTGATTTTTGTTGTTTTCACTCAAAATATGTGGAGTCCAAGCTCCGAGCTTCTGGACTTTTCCAATTGATTTAAGATAGCGGTATACAGTCATGTGACTAAAATTCATCTGCTCAGCCAATTCTACGGTGGTTTGAAGGTGATCTTCATGAATATTATGGTTTAAACGGTCCTCATCGAAGTCCACTGGTCGTCCGGAACGCTCCATGTCTTTCAGGTCAAAAATACCGTCTTTAAAACGGAAAAACCATCGACGAGCTGTCTTTTCATTCAAAGCATCTTCACCGTACACTTTGCAAATATCGCGAGCAACTTTGTTCCCTCAATTGAACGCGAACAGAAGGAGGTGTCAAAAATGCTCACTTTCGTCTACTCGTACTTTACATTCCATTTTGAAGGCTTGTAATCAAATAATATTATATATGTAACGTAAAAGCAAACACGATATCTTATAGAGCAGAAAATTTTCTTTTGAATGACGTATAACCTTTACCCTTCTGTTTTACTTTTGGTGTTCATTTTTAAATTTGAAATAAACGGACACAACTTATGTTAAAACCTAATGTAATTTTTAATGCACAACATGTATTCGGTCCTTTCAGTCATTTTCCACGTCCACGTCTTGATTCCATACATCAAAGTTAGTACTAGAATACTATCGGGAACTAAAATGGTACATTTTTTTCACCGAGAATCATACTCGAATGTCTCAAGTAGAAAACAAACGTACTGTCAAGTTAGTCCGAAGGAGGTTACATATACTTGATTTAATCGAATAAAAGTATCATATCAACACATAAATCTGTTACTCACTGTAACCTTAATAACTAAGGCTAAAGAATAGTCTACCATAATTGGTATATTGATAATATCTGTATAATCCTCGACACACCCTAAGAATAATAAATAAATTGACGTTGCCACCTCATGCCAAGTGCTAAACGTAGATCACGCACCGTGCTATCATGGATGACACAACAATACAATCTAATTTTAAACACTACTGATGTTTAATCAGATATATACTCGTATCACCTCCAGCGTCTATTCATTTGTCTCATATGGTAATTTGATTTATAAAAAAAAATATTGACATATTTCCTCGTTGAGTTCTCCAAGGATAAAAATAACTTATTTTTATTCATTGCTATAGAAAAACGCTCTGACAGCATTGCGTACAATATAAGGAAAAACAGTGTATGAAAAGAAGAAAGAAGAGCTTAAGGAAAGACTACGAATTGAAAAAAGGCTTAATGCCTAAATGAAGAAAAAAGCATTCGTGCGTTCGTGCAAAATCCGTGCAAAGTGAGTAATAAAAAAAAGTAAAGAAGGTGCTATAAAAATTGTGTATTTTCACGTTTATATATTTTTCGATACGATTTATACATGAAATCACACATTTTTACCATCCACGCCAGCCAATGAATTGATTTTCAAGTTTCATATTCTTTCAGTAATTTGGAGATAAATCACCAGATAAAACATACATGTCGCCATATTGTCTTAGGTGATACCGATGATGAAAATTTTCCAAGACTCATAATCAATTTTCCCAATTCGAAGGATTAACTTACGCACGAGTAAGAAAACCCTTTGAGTTTTTTAACAAAATAATTTTTTTTATTACAATAATTTTAAAAACATTTTTTTAGATTAATTGTTTTGGTATTCTCTGCTAATTGTCCTAGGGTTAGCGGTATCAAATATTTATTTACAAAATGAACAAATAAAAAGAAATCTAGGTCTGGGTACGCACACCTTAAGTTAATGAAAAATGTATAAATTATTTTTTGAGTATCCTTTATAATAAAATATTTTAATACATTTAAATTCAGTGGACTCATTTGCACTGAAATATTTTTGTTTTTACTTACAAGTAAGGACGAAACAGTCTAATTTAATAAACCTTTGTTGGTGTTGTTAAATAGAAAGTACTCGTATTTAGATTACGCAAAAAAATATATCCCGAAAATGAAAATATAAACGTATATTCTCATAAGTAAAATGTATATTTAAATGTTTAAATATTATTATATATAAATGTGAGAGTCGGTTTCTTATCGATTATATTTGAATTATTTACTTCACGTCGTGTATATTTGTATATTTCATTATGTTTTCAATTTGATTGAAAAATAAATATTACTTGATAGAAAAACAACAATTAAATCAAATGCTGAAGTGGCCTTTGCGTAATTGGTTCATTCAACAAAAATGGTAAATTTTGAACACACGTTTTAGACTTTAATAAAAAATGAGACATTTAAACAGTTTTCAGCGTAACTTTTCCTTTTAAAACTAGGAGTATATTTTAAAAACGTAAAAGGTAAAAGAAATATCCTTTGCAAAATAGATTACTTTTCTTAAGTATGTTCACAAAGAATATTGAACAAAAGAGTTAACAAAATAAAAAGGTATACTGATACTGATATTAGTTGAACTCTCCATCTTATATACTCGTAAATATGTAAATCAATTATTCATTATATAGGTTTTTAAAGAAGTAGAAAATTTAATCATAATAATTCGGGACGCCTGGTACTAGGTGCGAAAAATTGAGATAGCTTATGTGTCCTAGTTGGTAAGACACTTATTTTCCAGCCCGGAGGCTGTGGGTTTGATTCTCGTTGGTACCCAATTTTTTGAAAAGGTCATAAATGTGGTGTTTACTTTGGATTTTCCCTTCAGTAAGATATTACCATAAAGCAATAAGCACGCCGAGTGTATTACATCTTACAGTTCAGTACAGCAAATTACGATACAATTTAAGAAAATTAAAGAGGGAATCAATAAAAACAAATACGTTTCCCGCTGTAATGAATCTCGATTAATATTTATCATATATACGTACAAATTAATGCAAAGCCCTGTTGAGACTTTTGTTGATCATTTTTTATTGTTAACAAATATCTAATGGTTGAGATTTGATGACATGTTTGTATCATCAAACTTTTTGCTCGTGTTGAAATGATCTATGAACTCCTTTACTTTGAAGCACCAGTTATGAGAAAAATCGAATTCTGAAATGTTTAATAAAATAAAGTATTGGGGCATTAATAATATTTTATTAGAAGAAAAGCGATAAAATATATGATTTATTTCCACTAGTTATATTAAGACTACTATTCGTTTTTTGTGAAATTACTATCAAGAGCATTAATATTGGGCCGATGCAAAAGCTACAGCTGTTAAAGGTAGTTAGTTATTTGCAAATAAGTTAAATGGTTTTATTTTGTCTTAAAGTATGTTTTCGTAGCATCACTCTACAGCACTACCAGATTTAGCCAGTTTCTTCTCGTCTTCAGTCATGGTACACCTCTAACGTGAAAATTGAAAATGGCCGAAAAAAAGTTCATTTCTAACAATAATTTTTATTTGAATTAAAAAAATTAAGAAACGCAACTACCACGACTAAAAATATCTATAGTATGATCCAAATGTGGAAAAAATTTACTTATCGTATTTGGTTCAACAAGTTTCGTTTTGGTAATTAACTCTTAGAAGATTTTGACTATACGAAAGTCAAAACAATCCTTAATAAGTTTTTTTGCTCTAAAACCTGAAGATTTTTAGAAGTATTGGATACATCAATTAACAAATAGGTGAGAAAAGATTGTATCTAATAATGAAAATAATCTTATTAATTAAGAAATTTAATGTAACTTTTATTATTGAGAAAATTACAATTACAATACTTATCAACGAAATGTATCAAATGTTTTATTAGAAATCAATAAATAAAAACTTATAAAAAAACTATTTGATACCACCAAGAACGAGTTAAAAAAACTCAAACTTATCAAATATAAAGAGTTTTGCAATATGTTGACTTAAAGATGGAACTAGGAAGAAAAGTGTTTAAAAAGCAAGCCAAAACAACGAAATTTATCATTCTCAAAACATATTTATATTTTAAAACAAAGATTCAATTAAAAATTGCATAAACTGTGGCGTTTTATAAGGATCAATTTTTATAATTTTTATTTTCGTAAAAAATATGATCTAATTTGTTTTACGTTAATTTAATGAAACCTCCGTGGAGAGGCAAACTTTCGAATTATAAATGAGAATATATTTTCCGAGAGAAAATGTTTTTTTAATGACGTACGTCGTCACCCAAATGAACTCATTCCATTGAATCAACTCCAGTTTAGTACTTTTCATCAGCGTATACAGTACAATGTCAAATTTTTGACAGTTACTTGTACATTTCAAATGAGTTTAGCTTGTAAAAGCTGATTTTTTTAATTCGATATCATATTTTTATGACTTAAATATATTTATGACTCTAGTTCTGATTTGGAAGAATTGTAAAAAAACCGGTTTGACCATATTTAGGCTTATTGTAAATATTAAATTGTAATTGGCTTATAAATAAAACGTTTTCTATGAATATTCCTCAAAACATATTCTCAAATAAGATCACTTTTATCATTGGACTGTTATGTATTATTTATGTATTTATCAAGGTGTCTTTGATTAAAACTCCAAGTAAAGGTAGATCTTCATTTTTTTTAGTTATCGCAAGTGCTCCAATTGATGGCCATTCTAGCTCATGTATTGCTGATAACTTAGAATCGACAACATCATGGTTTTGGTATTTGGGTGCATTCTCTTTCAATGCCTGCCCTCAATTTGTTAACTGTTGCCGGTTTTGTGGCATAAACTTTATCCTTGATGAGTCCTCATAAAAAAAGTCTATTGGCGTGAGGTGTGGGAAGCGCGGGAGATATTCAATGATATCTCTTCATCCAATCCATCTGTTCGGCAAATGCTTTTCAAGATCAGGCCTCACATCACGATGATAGTGAGAAGGTGCATTATCTTGCTGAAAATAAAAGTTCTCATTCCTAAACTCTTCACAAATTCGTGGTATGACAAATTCCAATGTTCAAGTAAACGGCACGGTGTAAAAGTGTATAATATTTTTTTAGGTCACCTATGTTACAAAAGTGTCTAATTTGATAAACGTGGTATTATACAAAATATTTATAGCGTGAGTTTAATGTGATTATGGTTCTAGTCATATGCAGTAATTTAATGAATTGTTCTATGGTTGGGAAACCCCTAATTTGAACGAATAGTCATTAAAAAAATAGAAATATTTTGTCTGTTAAGTTTTGTCAGTGCATTGCCGCCAGTAATCTTCACAAACTGGGCATTGCGGTAGATCAGATTTATAAACGTAGAATACATGAAAGGACAATCGAGTATATTTTCGTCGACTCTCCCAAACTTGATAAATGTAATATATTATTATTTTCCATCTGAATAACTTTGTTGACCTTTTGAAAAATTATTTCAGAATTTTTAATTTATTGTTTTTTTTTTACTTCATGTTTGTAATTGTTGGTCATTTCACTAGATGAAATATCTCAGTCTTCAGAAGCAAAGAACCACTCCTTCATTGTCTTAGTTATCTATTTAATTGTGGATGTGAGCTGAAAAACATCTGGTGTCCCCGTGGCTGAGCTCGCCCTATATTGGGGGGTCGTATCTTGGCCGAGGGGGTGTTATTAGATGAGCCCAGACCTTTTGATAGCTTCTGTCTTTAATATATTCTCTGCATTTTATGTGTTTTTTGAAGTGTTATTTAAATATATTATGTACATACTATGTTGCTATCAATAATCCTATATTTATTTATTTATTATTTATTTATTTACTTACAATTGTATGTTGCGCAATCAAGATAGGCGTTTTTTTTTCGATTTCACGTCGATCTTTGATGGTACCGATGAATAATAATTTAAGAAAGGGGTATTTTCCTCTTCTCAATATATGACCAAGATATGCACTGTCAAAATGTTATGATATTTAAAAACCCCTATTCTACCCTTGCTTGGCAAAGTGCCTCGGCGTTTGAGATGAGATGAAATTTTGAGCATTCTCCGATGGTTCCACACTTCGAACACTTTCAGTTTATTTAGCATATGGACTCCAATTGTATTATTCATTAAAAATTCTCACAAACAACTCATCTGGTTTCTATTAAGACTAATTAAATGAATTAATTAAATGAACCATTTTAAAGAAATACAGCATATGTGATGAAGTTGCTAATTTACCAAAAATATTAATAATGTGCAGGACTGATTCTTTAAAAAATGAAATAACAAAAAAATATACTTTGCAAGTTTGATGCAAACACAAATATCATATACACGTTTCTAACAACCGACGTAAAAAGCGTCACCTTAAGTTTTCTAAAGTTTGATGGCTTCCTCTTTTCTCATAGAGCATTAACGAATGGCTTAAGTATTTCACAACCTCATATAAAACCAGAAATATTTAAGAACACAATAACATTTTTTAGAAAAAATCTGTTTAACGTATGTATATATAAAAAATATATAATTTAATTAGTGTTTAAACAATATCTAAAAAGTAACAACGAACTGCAAAGACCTCCGTTTTTTAATAAATGGTGAAAAAACTAGTACTTTCATTTAAAGAATGACTATTTTTCATTTAAAAGGACCCGCACTTCAGAAAGCTCTCTCAGTGTATTGTATCGTATTGTATAACCCTTTTGTTGTATACTCTGGCTGGCTTATATGGGTGCATAAATCTCATTCAACCATAGAAATGTTAAGAAAGTCGTAAGGGAAAACCAGAGAAGAATACTATTTGAAAAAAAATATATCAAGGAGAATCGAACCCGCAACCCCTGGGTCGGAATAAAGGCATCTTAGCAACTTGTCCACAGAGGCCGTATCTAGACTAACACAAAATAGGTTCATTAGGACGAATTAAAATTGCTTACGACTTTTTTCAGTAGAAAATAAGTGTGTACACGTTTTTATTGACAATTTTGCTAATTACATCATACAATTAAATTTATTATTTATTTTACTTATTTTAAAAGTAAATTAAATAAAAACACAAAAAAAAACAAAATGTATTTATGTCATTTAAAAGTGGGGTGGTGCGTCCTTTAAAAAAACGATAATACGTTTATTGAACAAAGAGTAGTTTCAATTGACATTTATCAGGATTCTAAGCTTTAAATAACAATGAGTCGAACTTCTCGTTACTTGGATCGTTGATATTTAGCAACGCTGGAAAGTTACCCTCATTGTTTTTTTTATCTAAATTGTCTTGGTATAAATTAGTTGACCGGACGAAATACTTCATTTCGTTTAATTTTTTTCCATCACTTTCAAAACATTTCAAAATCTTGAACAATTCCAAAAAAAAAAACAAGTTAAAAAGGAATGTCATTCTCGCAGTAATAGTTTTAAACTTATTTTCTTTTTGCATTCACCTTATTAGACGTTACTGCAGAGTATGACTGTAAATTTACATAAAGAGTTTTCTGGTCTATCCGTCTACTAAATTTGAGTAGATTTGCAATCAAGTATTCAAATTATCCTACATTATTTTATGGTTTTCAAAACTATCTAAATCTACAGTCCTCCCTTTATTAAATGTATTAAAATTAATGTCGTAATTTCAGTATTTTTATTAAACGGTGCACATTCAATAATTTGTGTTATACTCGTATTACAGTTTCATTGTATTGTAAAATTTTACGGGTACATTGCCATTTATTTACCACTTCCAGCCAACAGAAATATATTAAAAGGATCAAGTGAAAGCTAGACAGGAATCCATTAACAAAATAAGTACTGTCTACCAATACGGAGAATGTGGATTCGATTCACGAACCCGCATTCTTCGTATTAGTAGACAGTACTCATACAAACTAGGCCAAGGAGGTCGTCACTTTAAAATACTTTCGATTCGGTCAAAGGAATTATATAACTATTAGTCGCATTAAACATTTTTGTATTTAAATAAAAATGCAACAAAACCATGTTTTATCATAATTGCTTGCCACAGAATGCTTCGAAAGACATCTAAGGTGATAAACTTTTGTAATGTACTATATGTTAAGTAAGCCGTTCTCTATTTATTATTTATTTATAAATATTTAAAGTTTCCTTATTTGTCAAATAATGGTATTACATATTATATAAATCACGATGATAAACAATTTTAAACAACGTTGACATCAAATTAAAATAATATACGAGCTTGCATTATATATTTAAAGCAAGGTACACACAGCAATACGAGTATAAAACGCCCATACAGAGTTGAATGGGTGAGTAATCGTGGGCTTGGACATTTTTTGATCATCGCATAGAAATCATGAAAGAGATTTTATCGGCTTCATTAATCTTGCTACATCTCACAGAATGGTAATTGTAATGTCGGAGAGCGGGTACCATTTCGGTCTTCCAACTTTCCTGATTTGCAACTATGTTTATCGTTTGAATATTAAATACCCTTTCGAATTCAAAAACCGTACTTCATTTCAAAATATATTACTAAGCATTCATTCAATATATGAAATTCTTATAACGCTCTTGTAAAATACGTTTTGAAAACATCTGATAAGATTTTTGTCCTCTTTTTTTTATTTAAAAGTTGTTTTTGCATAAATATCTTTATCTTAACCGCGAATGAAAAATATAACACAAACACTGGTATTTTTTATCGGGTTATTCAACTGTTAAACAACATTGTTAAATTTTACGTATCTACCTTAAAAATAAAAATGTTACGCTTGTGGAATAGACGAACTTCAAATAGGATGTATGAATGAACAAACAGTTTGGTAATGAAATGAAGATTTTGTTATTCATAAATGTAAATGTTGTTGTCATTCATAAAATGTTATAATTCATAAATGTAATGAGAAAAACGTGTATATAAACCGTTCCCTTTCTATATAGGTAGATGGAGCAGAATATTAGACTTTGGTTTCATTAAATACATATTTCGCCTCCTCAACATTCATACGCCTTTTTACACAACTCTTTCGATTTCTTTGACTTCTAACCTTTTGTTCCATATAAATTCTGTTAACTAAAACCAACCTTTTTTTTCTCAGCGCTCTTTTCACACGTATCCTGCTTAGATTCTGTCAGACCTTTTCTTAGTTTTTAGAATAATATAATGTACACATTTGATTACGTAAATCAAGTTTACCAAATTCCAATCTTACCAGGTGTGACGCCTGCTCTGCTCAGCCGGGTGAAAAGGAACAAATCCTCTTTGATCTCAGGAGTTCGTTGGGTTATTGGTACTCTGAATAACTCTCTCTCAATTCTCCTTACCGGGAAAAGGGGCACAATTAAAAGAGATATAATTTTAAAAACAAACAAGTTTATTATATAAATGGATTAATTAAAAAAAAACCTTGAACGTATCTCAAGGAAAAAAAAGTTTTAAGTTCGGTTCCCGAATCAATGGCTCGTAGATTGTGTTGTGAATTCTAACAAGGGGATTACAATAGCAAATTTGAATTTAAGTAAAGCCAGGGCATAAGGTCCTGTCACGAAATCCAGCATTAAATACAAGGAAATAATATTCATCCAAAATTGAAGATGTCGTCTTGAAACGTCCGTGATACGGCAGAGAAAATGCAGCTATGAATACTGGTAGTATTCCGTGTGAGCAGCGTTGAAGCAACGTCCGTCCAGCACCAAGTCTCGAATGGAAAAGAAAGCTGGGGAGCTCTGCTCCCCCTTTTAAAGAAAATCGCGAGAGAGAGAGGACAATTATTTCCATCTCTCTCTTACCAATACGAGTGGCTCCCGAATGTACAGACGTGGAACTAAAATGTACTTTTACCATGTCGTCATTGAAAGATGTTTCCAGGAAATGTACCTGGCTGTCTCAGACAGAAAGCGGTGTTTCGAGACAAAGCAGATTTTAGTATCGAACCCTTTTAGTAGTTAAAAATATCGCATCCATCTATTTTAAATAAAAAACAATGACAATGGTATTCTTTACAATTCGGGACAATGGGACGAGGATATTTTATTACTCAACCCTGAACCGTTTGGATTTTAAGATATTTTTCTGTTATATTTTCAAAACAATAACTTCGTGTTACTAAGAATTTGTGACAGGGTTTGGAGCCCGAGGGTGACCACCTAGGAGATTTTTATTGACCTAATCTTACCGATAGTATTCTAAAAATATTTTATCTCCCTTATTTCAGAAAAACAACATGTGAGTCATCTGTCTGGCCACGCGGTTTATAAAACATGAAATATCGAGAATTTACAATATCGAGGACGCATACTATGCAATTTATCTTGAATGCCTTTTAGAGGATTTATAACTGTGTTCCTAAATAAAAATATAGTCCTCACAATTCGCACTGGCAATTACATTCAACCATTCATAACATATTCTTTCTACATGCTCAAATGACCGCGCCGTGCTCTATTTCATTGTTCTAATAAAGAGATTTTCATACATCAATAAATAACCAAACTGTGTTAAATGCAATCGGCAAATAAGAACTCGGTAAATACTAATCCAAAAAATATAGAAAAAAATCACAAAGTTTTATTTGCTTTATTTTAAGAAATCGCCGGTAATATAGGGTTAAACAATTGGGCTTCATATCAGCATGCATGCTATTGTTTTTGTTTATTATTTCAAGGCTGAGTGCAGATAACAGGGAAAAGTCATGTTAACATGCCAAATGCATTATGCAGCTTTTCTTATCACAATTTATATTCAATGCTGGGAAAATATTTAAAATTATATCACTGTGTAATAAAAAATATATATTAAATACAACTTACATATTTTTCCACTTCAATTTAAATAAAGTGCGAGTGAAATGTTCGTTGTTTAAATTTATTTCAATTTATATTTTAAAAACAACTCGTTACTGATTTTAATTGTGTATCTTCTGGAACTTGTATAAAATTAACCTCAATGGTTTGATTATTACATTTTAATGGTAATACTCGGTTACGTAAATTAAGGGAGTGTGTACATAAAACTAAAATATAAACTCTACCCTCAATTTACATGGTAGATAAGTTCCATGAAAATATTCAAGTATATCTAAATCGCACAAATTGAGGCAAAACACTTGTACAAAATTGTACGATACGTATTAGAATATAAAAATAGAAATTAATGTGTACAGAATTCATATAAATGTCGAGTAAAGCTACCAAAAGAAGGCCTAAAACGAATCGACCAACCTAATAAAAGATTTAAAAAATGTATAGTAAAACAGTTTTTTTTTCCTGAAAAAACTATTTGATAGACTGGTGCAAAATATTGAATATGAGATTAAAATTAAATGATTGACAATTATTGCATGTGCAGCTATATATTGTGGCGTTTATCTGCCTCTCTACCGACCTGACCTTAAATACCAAACACACCGATTGAGGCGAGTGTATCTAATTTTGTCAAAAAGGAGGAAACCGCGTAAAAAGGAAATGCAAAAATCGAAGGACGTGTATTTGACAGCTTTGCACATATTTGAAGAAAAACAATCCGATGTTTTTGATGATCGAGTAGAAAAGAATATAAATATTATAGCTCATTATTCAATAAAAGTCAGCTGAGGTTGTGTTTATTTACAAATTCCTCACATAATTTTATTAGATGTCATCAATTTAGTATTGATCACAGCCTATTGTACTCGTATTATACATAATCTTAAAGATTATAATTTAAGCAGATCTTAAGTGATTCTTTCCTTTCAATTGATAATTTCCCGCCCGTTTAATTAAGAACACAAGAATGAATAAACTTTTAGCGAGACTTTTATTTTTTTCTCATTCCAAATACCACACAACGCGTCATCAATTTGAATGTTCAATGCATCATCTGCACATGAAAGAACAATTGATAATCTTGATATCCGTTGTCGCAATAAGCAATGCTTTTCTTTTTCCATCCTTATAAATTAATAATTTTATGCGAGACAGTGAGTCATTAATGCGAACAATGAAGAATGTTCAAGATTAGTACAATGGACACTGTCAAATACGTGCATTTCGGGGAATATCTGCTTTGAGGGTAAATCCTTGCATACAAACTGATACAAATTGAAATCGATTGAAAAAACACTTATTCATTTTTGTGTGCTGCATCTTTCATTTCGTATCATTATTTTTGTTCTTCTTCTTCTTCCCAGTGTCATGTCAGGTCCCCCCAACGTTGAATATCACCTGAGTGTAGACATATTTGTCCCCGGCAGCCCGAAAAAGATCTCCAACGTTCCTTATGCCAGTCCAATCACGTATATTGCGGAGCCAGGAGATTTGCTTCCGACCAACACCTCTTCGGCCTTCTATTTTGCCTTGGATGATCAGGTGCAGTAATTTGTACTTTGCTCCTCTAAGTACATGACCCAAGTAGGACACCTTTCGGATTTTAATATTAGTCAGCAACTCTCTATCAACATTGGCTCTTTGAAGAACCCTTGTGTTGCTGACCATATCCGTCAGCAGCACAAGGGTTGTTCATTAGAATTTTAAAATGTAAGTATTTTTGCTTTGGCCTAATTTTTGTAAGGTAAGTCGAAAATGTTATATTATGGTGTATTATTTAAGAACTATGAAAATGATAGAAGTATTTATTCTTAGATTTTACTTTTTTTTTTTTAAATTGACAATCTTATTTTATTTATTGTATTTTACCAATTTATATATTTTTTTTATTTATATTAAATAATACTTTTTCACAAAAGTTTTTTTTCCGCGTGTATATTATTGAAGATTATAATATTTAGCCATAGACAATAAATATTTAAATCGACTAAAACATCAATTACTATTTTTTCCTGAAAATTGAAGTGGTTCCTCATGGTCTTCAAAGGCCTGAGAGGAATGGCATCTGACTTATTATCTGACGTATTCATTAATGACATATTGTTGAGCCGTTTAAGTTGAACATTAAAAGACCTTATTGGTAAACATGGTCAACAATTCAATCGAGGGTACGTTTCAATTTAATTATTTAATTATGAATCAGCGCTTGGAGAATAGGTTAAATGTTTTCAGTCTATTAAAAAGTGTTGTCTTTCCGAAAAGTCAAAGCACTTTTGATAAAAAACAATCCCGCCAATAAAGGGCACACAAGAATAAGACACCATCAAAAATGAAATACGAGTATATGCCCCCAAAAACATTTCTTTTTTTCGTATTCACTTATAGATTTGAAACTTTTTCTCTATAGGTTGATCAGTGAAATAACTGTTCACATATACATGCCTTATCTCTGTTTGGGTAGGCAGAAAAGAGAGAGCGCCACACTTTCTTATCGCCGCACATCTTTCACCTCTTCTACATAGATAAACTTTCTCATGCAATTCTTACGATTTCTCTGATTTTCAACATTTATTTATTTCAAAATATACACTTGGTCCAACCATATTTTCTTTGGTATTCCTCTTCAGGTCTTTCACTCGAAATCGCATTTCATTCATGAAATAATTTCTGTTACGGCTTTAAAAACTGTGATTCTCGTATATCGTACGAAAAGCACAATGAACCAAATTTATTGTAGAATAACTTGATAATTTAAGACAACGTAAACTCCAGATTATTCTATTTTGATTATTTTTTATTTGACTGTCTAATAAAAAAGGGAATAATGTTTTATGCTCATAGAGATAAAATAATCATTGTTTGTGTTGTAAAATGATTCCTCAGTTGTCAGTTTTTCTTTTGTCAAATATACCAATTCTCAATTTTGACAAATTGAAACCTTTTCGATTTTTTATATAATCCATATATATGTAAACTTACAAAAAAAGTAGACTAAGTACCAAAATGGACAAAAGTAACGATTCAGAGATCACCTTTTGTTAAAACCTTAAGATTATTCCAGAAACGTCCAATTGTCTCATCGGTTAGAGATAGATTAAATTTAAACCTCAGTAATCTTATTAATTGGAACCTTTGAAGATACTTGTTAAGGATTAGGACCGGGTGCAGGTAAAACTTTTCTCGATAGAGACCAACTTAAAGGTAACATCTCATCAAGTAATTAACACAGAAAACATTTTTATTCGTCATGGTTTGTCTTAGTCAACTGCTGGAACTTAACAAGATAAAACTTTTCTCTTATTACGTTTTAATGATTTTGTGATACATTTGTTCCAACATAAGATATTTGAGTATCTTTTCATCAATGGTTTGCTGTACTTTCTGTCAGAATAACATACATTATACCACCAGCATCAGCAATCTATCAGCAAGCCAATCAATCTCACCATTTTGTCTTCCGCCAAGATGGTGAGATTGCTTGTTGGACTACTCTAATTGATTACTCTGACTATGTGGCGATCAGTAATTGTTCACAGTTTTTCAATTTTTTGGGAAATAATTGGTTACTTCCTAAATATTTGAAGTCTTCCTATGTAGCCCGCGTATGAAGAATTAAATTCTTTGTTATTTTCTTTGATTTAATTTAAATTTCGTCTATTTCCGTGGTATATGATCTTATATCGACGCCTTTTCACACTATGGTGTTGCGTCCACAGAGAAAAGGCTCCACTCCGGAGGCAGATATTTCATTAAATATTACTAAATCAATTTTCTTGCTAATGTATGATCGGAATAAGGGAACTTTTATCTTTCCTAGAAACACTGGGTGTGGAAGAACAGTATGGCTAAGGCCAATTACTGTGGCTTCCATCTTTAGTACTAATTTTCATTCTTATCTAAATTGCTTCCTCTTCAAAGAAATCGATCCATCTCTGTTGCCTATGTGAAATTTTCTAACAGGATATACAAAATAATTTAAAAGTTATAATACCACTTAAAAAGAAAAAAATCCAGTTTGTCGTATGAATTTTATATTATAACTGCCACATTTATTAAAATATATGCCCGAAGCCTAGATATTATTTTATTTTTTAAATTGTTGCGAAGGAGTGACGTACAAAGAATAAGAGTACTAAATTATAATGTTTTTGAACGGGTGTAAAATACGTCTAATTGTAGGTGTATCGATATAAAAACTCCACACTTGAATATTATTCAATATATCAAAGTGAGACCTCACACAGTTATCCAAATAGTTGGCCAGCTGAATTTTTTGACAATTTGTTTATAAATCAGATTAAAAAATGTGTTTTTTTTATAAACGAATAATTTCAAAACATGGATGCTTTTGCAGTTTTGAAATTATTATTTATTCTTGAAATATACTCATAAATAAAGGAATGTGAAATTATAAAAAATATTACAAAAATAACAAAAACTTAAGGTTTTAAATAGTTTCTCAAATATGTATAAATTTTTAAAAAATGCTAAGAAAAACATATTTAAAACGATCGTAAATATATAGTTTTACAAAGTAACCATTTTTACTGAAGATTTCACCTTGACAAAAAATATACATTCAATTCAAGAAATAAAATCAAAATGTATAAATTTAATCAACTGATAATGCTTTTGAAATAAAAATTCTAATTAAAGCCTTAAAAAATCGAGCAAGCATTCAAGTGCGCTAAATCTAATATTTCCGAAATATAAGTCAAGTCAATTGCCGTATCATATTCGGCAAGCAATTATTAAGATATGGAGAAAATGAATTTAATTTCTGTTGAACAGTTAATTTTACTTATTTATAACCATACATCTCACTTTTATGAAAATTTTGGCCTTGCTTTGCAAAATACACAGGTAATTCCTTTCACAACATAGACGTCGCCGTACAATAAAATTATCCATAAATTAATTTGGGCATAATTTGTATCGCACACTGACGGAATGACAAGTAGATTTACATTTCAGCGCTATCGCATTGTTAGTTTGGCTGAAAGCAATGTAATTTCGCATCAAAACAAAATGTCAACGGGTGACAAAATACATTCAAAACACTGCTGTAATAATTTTGTACAACAGTTTAAATATACCCAATTTATTGATTTTGTTTAAATATACCAAGTCATATATAAACAAACCAATAAATGAAGTTTGTACTTTTGAAATTTGATAAATACAAATGACCAGTATTCTTCCAAATCTTATTGACATATAATTCAAATTTGATAAATACAAATGATCAGTATTCTTCCAAATCTTATTGACATATAATTCAAATTTGATAAATACAAATGACCAGTATTCTTCCAAATCTTATTGACTTATAATTCAAATTTGATAAATACAAATGACCAGTATTCTTCCAAATCTTATTGACATATAATTCAAATTTGATAAATACAAATGACCAGTATTCTTCCAAATCTTATTGACATAGAATTCAAATTCAAATATAAAAACTTTCCTCGGCAAAGTTGACTTTGGAATTATCTTTTTGCAAGAGAACTAACTCGGTATGAGATAGTGTTCGTTTAATGCCAAAAAGTGTTTACAATCACCAAAATGCATTTTTTCTGAACTTGAGTCATAATACCTCAATAAATTATCTTAACTGTGCCATTATGCACTTCATGTTTTTTTTCTTTGAGTTGTCATCGAATAGTAAAGCTTTATTCAATAGTCATTTGGTTTAATATATTTGTTCGTATTTCGACAATCTCCTAGCATCGTTGTTCTTGTACTCACATATTATCATCATCTTCGTCACCATCACGCTATGTCCCTATTGAGGTAGGCAGTGGGAACTGATTTCCATATCCTTATATCGTGGCACACATATTTTACATTTGCCACATACATACGCTTCGTCGTGTATACTCTCATATTATAAGGCTTTTCAATCCGTCTTTTAGACTTTCATTAATTTAGTCGTTTCAGATCTTCCAAAATGTATTCATCTTAAGCATTACATCATCTCTCGGTTCACATTTTTTCTAAATGTCCTCATATCTTATTGAATCATATTTTTTCTACACATTTTACGCAACACTGTCATCTTTACTGTATTTATCTGACTTGTATAACTATGAGCAGCAAGTATTGCTTCGTCTGAAATACTCCGTTTGGTAAATATATTGTATAATTCACCATTTACTATATTATCTGCAGCTACTCTTTTCTTAAATTTGCAATTTGTGCAACCATCCGGTGGGAACATGCTTCAAAGATACGAAATGTCATTACCAAAATGCAATTTCATATCGATGCAGTTTGAAGATCAGAAGGTTCAACATTTGGGCTTTAAAATATGCAGAATGCTATAGATAGAAGCCTTCTTGCAACCTTCTTTATTTCAACTGATTACCTCAAAATCTTCCTTGGCTTATTCCCAAACGATTTCAAGACTTTCGTACAGCTTAAAGCTTAAAGCAACTTATGATCCAGTGGGAGTTGTTTAACAGACTTTATACTGTAGGTATTTAGGGAAGTTATTCCACTGTCTTTCTTCCGGGCTTTGAAGCAAGAATTAGAAGTTGAGTAGTGTCTGCTGGGATACTAGAAAATATTTTCATTCGAAAGTTCTCTGAAACTTGTATGTTTTCAACATTTTTGTATAACTTGTTGAAAAACGAAGATGGTTTGCGATTTCAATATTTAACGAAATAAAATAAAAAAGTTAGTAATTGCATTGAACGAATTGAGCTCATCATCTTTCACTTAAATGAATATAACCTCAAACACAATTATTTAATTCTTTTGGTATAGATAAATGGTATATTGACATGGTTTCAAAATAATAACATCATGTTTTATGATAAGTATCGTAAAAAATGTATGATTGAATCTTTCTCTCGGTATAAAAAATTACATATCACCTTTAAATCGTATAAACCTTTCGTCAACTGTGAAATTCAAATGTTTCCTGTACTTTCTAAACAGTATGACATATAAATTGAAACTATTTACTTCTTTGATTTACGGGTTTTTTTTAACGAGATTTATAGAAGCACACAACTATATATTAAACTAGAAGTAACCGCTGGTATTTAAGTACTGTATACGAGTATAAAACACAAATATTTTTAATTTCATATTAAAAAAAATTATATGCAAGCTAAAAAATCTATTAATTGAAAGGGGTCATTTTCACTTTTAGTAAAAAAAAAAGTCATAATTGAAAAGAAACCATCGCCAGAAAAATAAATATTTTTTGATTAAATACAACGTAAAAACTAAAATAATTCCTTTTTGGAAAACATAGCTTTAAAAAGTATTTTTTAACTATATACGAGTACATCAATATCCACGGAGATCACTTATATATAAATATATAATATTTTAATAAGACAAAGTGAAGTAAATTGAATTTTAAAAATATATTGAATAGTCTAAGAATATCGGATATTTGTGTACCAATAATTTCTTCTTAAACAAAACGTTTGTACAATCAGTAATAAATCGTTACTTGTCCATTGAAATAATTTTATTTTATACAAGATACCAATAAAAAGGTGATTGTGAATTTGTGAACTTGGATAAAGCATATGTTTGCATGATAAGTGGTTAATTATGAAAAATATTGAACGAATATGGTGTTGAATGTAAATTAATGCTTAGTATTCTGCCATTACATACTGAAAATAGAACATGAAATAGAGTAACGATTTCACTCTGTGGTTTAATTTTTCAAAAGGGGTAAAGCAAGGGTGTGTTATGTCACCCTGGTTGTTTAATATTTATAAAGATTCATATGTGAATGAGCTACAGAGCTCAATGGGGGCATACAAATGTATAATGGGAATATGTAATGTACGCTGTTGACATGGTAATGTTAGCGGAGAATGAAGAAAAATTACGGAGTCCAATAAGTAAATTGTGTGAGAGATGTAAAAAGAAAGATGTGAGAATGTATGTGGTTAAATCCAAAGTGTGAAAGGTAAAGTAAATGCGATGAGTAATAAAATATTACTGCACGTTGAAGTGTACAGCTTTTATGTTAAGTTAATATTTGCTCAGATGATGGAAGAGTTATGAGAGATGTCGAACGGCGTGTAGTGATAGAAAACAAAATTAAATTCATTAAGTAGTCCACAACAGCATTTTAACACCAAATTTTATGTATTAGACTAAAACGAAGACGTGGAATAAAACTTCCAAATTTCCTAATAAATGCTGTAGAAATTCGTGTACTTAGAATAATATATGGGGTGACAATGTATGATGGAATATGGAATTAAGTGATAAGGGGTTGAATGTGGACATAAGGCTGATGTGTTGATCACAATGAAGAAAACCACTCCGAAATTGTTTGGAAACGTGGAACAAATGAATTAAGTAAGACCAACAAATCATATATATATAGTGCATTTGTGAATGGAAGACGTGTAAGAGGAAGGCCAAGGAGCGTATGGTTGGATCAAGTGAATGATTTTCTAAAAGAAAAAACCTAGAAAGTCAGAGAAATTGTAGAAGTGGTATGGATGTAGAAGAGGCTAAGGATGTGTATCGAGATAGGAAAGTATGGCGCTCTACACATTATGGGAAAAATAGAGAAATAAGGTTTAACTGTATTGCATTACTCGTTCGTTGTACACATACAACCTGTCGACTTCGTTACTATATATCTACTAACAAACAAGAAAGGTGTTAAAAAGCCTTATGGAAAAACCAGAATGGAAACTTTTTTTTTTTATTCTGGATATAATGGGAATCGAATCTACAACCTTTGCCTCCTCCACATAAGTACATCTCGTCATGCACAATATTATATTATTCACACTTCTCACTTTACCTTCTTTCAAAATCTGGTTCATTTGGTCCAGACACGTTTTCTTTGGTCTACCTTTTACACGCATACCCTGCACTTCTGACTTGTATTTTCACTTAGTCATTCTTTCGTCATTCATTCCCTTCACATGTCTAAACCATCTTAAATCTCCTTTTTTCGAAGTATCGGTTTCAATTTTTTTTAAATTAACAAAAATGAATTCATTAAAAAAATTGCTCGAATATAAAATGTTTCATAATAAAATCTAAAGTTTACATGTGTTCATGCACCGTCCATTGAAAACACGGGTTTACATCTAAACTTAAAAAAATATTGATTACTCATTAATTGGTATGGTGCTACTCAATACAACACACCCAACATGGAAATGGTGCTACTCCATACAACACACGCAACAGGGAAATGATGTGATTGTATGAATTCAAATAAAAACAATATAAGGTTTTTTTTATCATGTATTATAACTGACCCGTGTTTATCTTATAAATAATAGTCTTCAATATTGAATTGAAAAATATCGACATCTACATTTTAAATAGATTTCCACGTCAATTTATTCAGCAGAGATAAAATGAATACACGCTATCAATTTGTCATTGTTGAATTAAGAGCATAACTTAAGAAAAGGAATTTTCATAATTACTCAACCTGTCATTTAGGATAATGGCTACCACTATTTAACCTTTCAAAATTGTCTGTCATTAAACATTCTCGTATTCTCCATTTGCAAACTTCAATATTTGCACTTATTCAAGGGACCATCTAAGACGCAACATACGGGTATCTCATACCCATATGTTTAGTAGAAACATATATACACAGGATAGTTTCTAAATCAAATGTGGTATTGTATTTGAACTATAGCAACCCTTTCAACTATGTTACTTCCCCTTTTTGAACAACCACTTAACAAAGGTCCCCTCTGTTGTGGATTTTTGGCCCAGGAACAGATAACTAACTCTCTTAACTTTTTGAAACGCAATTTCGTGTTTCCTATTTCTTGGAAATATAATATAAAGATTACCCAAGACATGAAAACTGCCGAGATTGACTCGTTCACTGTAAAAGTTAGAAAGGTTTAACATTTGTTTAAAAAGGAAGAAAAATAATTATAATCAATAAAAAACAATTAAATGTTCTTTCAAATTAAATATGGCTCTTAATTTTCTTTTTGGAGGTAATTAACTTGTTTTTATATAATTTTAAAAAACTTCCATTAAAAGCATAAAACCTACAAGTATTCCCAACGTTTTTCTACGTGTTTTTAAATTGAGAACAATTAGTACGCCGCACTGTTCCCTTTCTACGTGTTTTCAAATTGAGAACAATTAGTACGCCGCACTGTTCCCTTGCCAAATCCATATTGATATTCTTCATTATTTGTTTTTATTTTTGTGAAAAGGTTTTTAAGAAGTGTAAGAAAGTTCTTTGTTACAATTAGGCTGTAGAGGAATTCCTCTGTGGTGTCTTTAGATTAATAATAATTCATTTCCAACTATATAAGGTCATTAATTAAAGCTTGGATACAGCGTGTTAACAGTCTTAGTTGACATGCACAATGAAGATTATTGTGTCAGCAAAGGTACGAGTGTATAAAGACAGACTCGACAGGTCCAAAATAAATCTGAATAACTTGGAGGTAACATGGCCGATTATCTGTTGTAAAACCTGTATTTGTAATAATAGACTATTAAAAATGGTTTAAGACAAAATATTGCGAAAACAAAAAAATGCAATAAAGGAAATCTGATGCAGATACTCGTATATAGTGACGATTGGCTAAGAAGATCGAAAAAATCGTTTAAGAAGTTTAAGAAGCCCTGCGTGAGTTGTACAGCTAACTAGTAAATTAATTTTATAGAGATTGTCTTCAAATTTTGTTATGGAAATGCCTTTTCTTAATATTGTAAAACATGGGATACTACAAAGTACGAGTATATCGTATCATGAATTTATATTATAAATTTTACAAAAAGAAAAAATATAACTTGTTTTTTAAATAAATTGTTAAAATTGTTCATCTCACGTTTACTTAGTAAAATGTACTTTTATTAATAATCCTTATTGTTTTTGTCTATGGATCTATGAATTTTATCAGTTATTTAAAAAAATTTAATATATATATACCGTCGATTTTCAATTCATATTTAGTACTCGATTGAAATAAAAATTCTGAGGAGATCCTTTTTTATTTTATTAATGACGAAAGTTTGACATTTTTAAAGCACATTGTATGGCGATCAAATATTAAATAAAAAAATATATAAAAATGTCAAAGCATTTAATTTGGATTATCATAAAAAAATAATAAAAATCTTATATCATTTTATTACAGTTATAGCCTTTATTTCGTTTTTTGAAAACAAAATTCCAAAAACAACTAAGACGGCAATGACAACAAAAAATCTCAGCTTTCTATTTTATAAGCCTTCTTTCTCCGCATCACAAAATTTTCCACTTAAACGATGACGACATATAATACAATATGAAGATCTTTTCTCGTTCGCTTCAGCCTTTGTACCTTGTTTACCGATACTTGTATTGATATTCGATAAAAAAAAATCTCGAAATAAATAGCTTAAGTGCACACAAGCTCAGTCTAGAAAAGAAAACTATTGAGTAATTTGATTATTTTCACTTATTTTTTCAATTTATTTTTATTCAAGGCAAGGTCGTATCACATATAAGTATGAAGGTTTTTAGTATGAATCTCGCAGTTACAATTTTTATTTATCAGACAGCTAAACACATGTTTATTTGTCAAGTTAAATGAAAATATTCTTAGCTGAGAGTTAAGTTATACAAACAATTTAAAAAATAAATGAATTACAGTTTGGTTGTATACAGTACAACCTGGCGAGCTTACTAATTTAAAATAATCTTTTCTAACTAACCAATAAGTTTTCAAAATAACCTAAAGTGAAATACAAACTAGGACCGTTTTTTTAAATAAGTCTTGGTAACAAAAGGATCGAACCCGCAAACCCCGAGATGAAAACAGACGACAAACCAACAATGCAATAGACGTCATCAATTACTTACTCGTACGGTATGTCGAACAGCATGTGACTTCGGCCATTAAAAGACTGTAAGAATGATTGGTTTTGAAATAAATCGTTTTATAACGAATCCAATTGTTTGTCTTTTAACTTTCTAAAGACATCATAAATCTACGAAAAAGGTGAAGAAACGCACACTGTTATAGTTTTTGACTTGAAAAATTTATACTTTTTTGCTAAACATTTTTGTTAGTATTTCACTGACAGTTCCGCAATGTGCTCTTTTATTTAATTGCTGCAGAAATTAAATAAAAATAGTACAGTTTTACACCTGTGTTTATACTGTAAGCTCAGGTGGGCATATCCATCCAATTGAAAAAAATGATAACTCCTCAACGGAATAAAAAAGTTTTTGTCTCAAATAAAAAACTTAAATTTATTTTTTATTTCTGTCAGTTCTTATTTACAGATATTTATTTAATAATGCATAAATTTAATTTAACTGTAAGGGAGGGAACACTAGCAAAAGTACTTTTTTACCAATACATTTGAACGCAGGCAACGTCAGTTCCACCTTAAAAGACCCAACTTTAACTACTGTTAAAGCCAGCAATAATATGGCATGAATCAATTTAAAACTGTGATTTCCTTATGAAAGTGAATACTAATGGAATTAAATAAATAAATTTAATAATGAATTTTTTCACGTAACTCTGTTGTTTACTTGCAGTTTTTGGGATACAATATAATTTCAATCCAAGCAGATAATTAAAAATGTATCAAGGTTCGGATCTACTTAAAACTTTTACCTTCTATAATTAGGAGAATTTATGAACTTTATTATAAACTTTTGCCACTGTACTTAATTATTCTCCAACTTTCCCGTCTTGGAGCAACTAGTTAATACTAAATACTTATGAAGTAAAACAGTTATTATACCAAAATATTATCGTATAAAATAAACAACATCATGTGAAACTTTCCTTCTTTTTGAATTCACTTTTAGTAATTTCCTTTAAATTATTAAATACGAGTATGATTTTATTTTTCTAACTCGGGAGAAATGAATTTTGGATGACATTTGTCATAGATTTTTATGTTTTTTTTACTTTTATTTAGATTTAACGAAGTATATGTAATATTAGCGATAATTCTGATTTATCCAAACATATTCACGATCTTTGAAGCGTTGACTTACGTTCGTTTCAAACTATATATGCATTAAATTATACGAGAACCAATCCTGTGTGAAGTATTATAATTAAACTTTATTTTAACCTTCCTAATACTCCATCGAGTGTACCCTATAGTTTAGAATCGAAGCAATGTGACCTCTAAAGCTATCGAGGCTGACACTACACGGTGGCTAGCTAGCGCTTTACATGACAAAACTTTTCGATTCTCGCACTCATGCACCATGTGTAAGCTGACAATCGCAAAAGTAAAATAATTTTGAAATGGCCTTACTCAACAGTGGGTTGAATACAAACTAATAATGATTATTGTATTAGAATATATCAACTAATATAACATATTTAGAACTTTTCCCAAATCTTTAAACTGTCTCGTACATTTTATAATTTAGCGAAGTATTTGATTAACTTGCAAAAGAAGCTTCATGCAATGTTTTAACACTGAAAAAAGAAAAAAAAACTTTCATAATCGAGGACTTCAGTGCCTTAAGACGACTGTCTTCCAATCCGGAAATTACGAGTACGATTTCCACTGGAACCCAGATTTTTGTTTAAAAGTATTAAAATCTGACTCCTTTAAAATCTTTCTTGATTTTTAGAAGAGATTGTCATATGTCAATAAGCTCACTAGGCTGTACTGCACACAAAAAAGGTTTCATACAATTAAATGAGTACATAAGAATAAGTCATACATTAGTATTCCTTTTTTATTACACTTTCGTTTTATTTCCATATGCTAATCTCTCCCGACCGACCAAAAACAAGTTAAAGAACCTTTAACTTAAAACCAGACTAGAGCCTTTTCATGACAAATTGGGTACCATCGGGAATTGGGTTCGTAATCCCCAGGTCGGGAGGCAGGCGTCTTACCAATTAGACCATCTAAATCTTCCAAGATTTAAAAAAAAATAAAGCAACTAAGGCGCAATATAAGTGGAATTTGAATAAAGTAATGAAGATTAATTATTTACTCTATTTCCTCTTTGTAAGATTCTGCCTGAGAAAACATTTTTTTACACTCGCAGATTAAATTTACGAGCTTATCACAACGGGACAGAGACAATAACTGGACCAAATCCTTGAAGAGCTCTTATAAGCTGGGATTTCGAACCTTTTTGATTAACTACTTTACAATCGTATAATTGTAATTAAAAAGATTTAACTTTTTGTTTCTTACATAAAAGTGGATTGATATTTAGGACACGATACAAAATCATGTTACAAAAAACTCTGTTTTCTACGAACTCAGAAAAATTTGTGTAAAAATTTTTTTTTTTACATATAATATAATTAAAATGAAGTTTTTTTATTTTATATTCAAATAATTGTAGATTTCTACAGTGTAATCTTTTAGGAAGTAGGTAAATTAAGGTATTTAACTCTTGTTTGAGCATGTACCTACTTTACATCATTGCTAAACAACTTATAATATGTATCATGTAATTTCTGTAACGATCTATCCTGCATAATTTTATTTGAATATCAGCCCGACCATAGTAGTCATGGTCATTAGACAAATCTGCTGACGATAATTGATTTGTAATTCATAATGGTTACACCATGAATCTAAATTTATTTAATATCATTTATTAGGTGACACCCGTGACCTAGTTGAAAAAAACTATGTCTTCCTACTCGGAGGTGCTGGTTTGACTCCCGTAATTACACATTATTTTAAAAAGCTGTAAATGTCCGTGATTACTCTGTAGCCTAATTGATAAGACACCGGACTTCTAGCCCGGGGAGTGCAGGTTCGATTGCCGTTGGAACCTAATTTTTTTTAAAAGGGTTGATGTCCTGAAGTGTAATGCAAACCGTGTCTGGTTTTCGTTACATGCCTCATTAACATATAGTTTAGGGGGGTTGAAGAGGTTGCCAAATGGTAGTAAGTCTGCCAGGTTGTGCATAACACAACGGAAATTTGATACAACACAATAGAAATTTAGTTTCCGTTTCAGGCAAACTTTTTGGTTGAATGTAAAATATTGCAGCATGGTAATAAGTATGTTAGGTTGTACTTAATAGAGCGTAAGCGTTATATAATACAATACGCTGTCTTTATAAAGTCAAGTTTTAATTTTTTTTTGTTTTTTTTTTTTTGTCAGATCGTGTCCTAAACACCAATGTACTTTTGTGTGAAAAATAAAAATACTATATCTATCAAACATATAAGAAACATCAAAAGGTTTAGAAACCGTACACATCCATGAAACAATTAAACGTAAAAAAATATTATAAATATTCAATTCAATTTATTCGTTTCTCCGATTCTTACTCTATTTTTCCCAAGGCACCATAGACAATGTTTTAATATTTACTACATATTCCATTCTCCATAATGTATAATATTTGATATAAATTGTAGTGTTAGTGACATGAAACTATTGTATATTAATTAACTCACCTTTGAATAACTAACAATGTATGTTAAAATATGCAAAGTGTTGTGTTTAAAAAAATAAGTAGAAGAAAACAAAGTTTTGAACTTTATTTTATTTTCCATGAATAAATAAATAGAAAGAACCTAAGTAATTATTTCTAATGCGGTGTTCCAAATTAGTTCTGAAGGCAGTCTAACTTCAGGAGAATTATATCTGCCAGAATAATGCTTTTCTATTTTGATGATCTTGGGTGCTCTCATCCTACTATTTCCTTCAAGTATTTAAATATCTATAATACAACTCTCACCTTTTCCAGAATATAAAACTTCTTGGATATAAGATTATTTTTTTAAATATGGTTTTTCAATTCAGCTCTTTCCGATTTTCCCCAAAATTTAACCTATTAATATTTAAACCTATTCTTCATCTTCCTTGAAGTGTCTTTCATTTTATCCGAATTGGTTAATTGGACATATTGAAGAGCGTGGTTGGGAGACAATGTTATTTTTAGTCCTTGTAATCGAACTTTCGTGCTTCGAGTCATGTGTTGGCAAATACTACAGCATCTAAAGAGGCAATAATACTCGTGCAATTACTCAATGCGTGCGAGTATTGTTACAATCCGAACTCTTTAACGAGAATGAAACTCTTTTTTAAATTTATATTTGTAGCATCAGAAATTCAATCTGAAGTCTAGCGCTTTACTAACTGT
The DNA here is from genome assembly GCA_949825065.1 of Odontocerum albicorne. Classification (NCBI taxonomy): domain Eukaryota; kingdom Metazoa; phylum Arthropoda; class Insecta; order Trichoptera; family Odontoceridae; genus Odontocerum; species Odontocerum albicorne. The sequence continues at coordinate 20,682,627 of OX463845.1, forward strand.
GTCACGACAGAGTAGATTTCGTAGATTTCTAGCTCACTATAAATTCTGAATATAGAAAAATACATGAGTGAATTTCGATTCAAAAATATACATATATTGAATCCAGTTTAAAAAGAGAGAAATTATTGATAACAGGATAACATTCTTCACAATTTATGTCTAAATGATAAATTATGTTCACCGATTTTGATCATTATATAACATATAAAGTATACTATATATTAGTGATTGAAAATGATATGGTAATGTTAGCGAAGAATGAGGATGAATCAATGTGTTTGGTTAGTAAATTGAGAGATGTGATAAAAAAGACCTGAAATGTAGTAAATACAATCATGGTGATATAAAAGTGTGGTAGGGAGATTAAATGAGATATATGGATAAATATTAAAAGAATAGAGAATGTTAAGGAATTCTGTTATTTAGGTAGCATTTTATCGGATGGTTGGAATAGCTACGAGAGGTATCATTCGGCGTGTAGAGATAGGAAACGAAGTCAAAGGTTACTAAAACATGTGTTATCGAGCAAGGTATTGTCAAAATCTGCTAAGATGATAGCCTACAAAAGTATTCTGGTACCAACTTTGATGTATGGGAGTGAAACATTGATGTTGAAAAAAATTGAAAGTAGCCGAATAAATGCTGTAGAAATGCGAGCACTGAGAAGACACCATTAGATGATCATATATGACAGAATACGGAATTATGTGATTAGGAATGAATGTGAACTTAAGAATGATGCGTTGAGCATTTCAAAAAGGCACTCTTAGATGGTTTGGGCATATAGAATGAATGAACGAAGAAATACTAACAAAACAAATATTCTGTGCAAATGTGAGTAGAGGCGTGGTAAACAGAGACCACGAAAAGTGTGGTTGGATCAAGGCTGAAGGAAGGAAATGTAAAAAAATCGGAGATACCATAGGCTTTGTATGAGAATGTGTATGGATGGAGTGTAGGTGCAAGATATGTGTCGTAGTACAAAAGTTTGACACTCTCTCATCTCTGCTTACCCGACAAAGAAACGGCTTTATGGTGCGTATGTTTATGTGTAGAAAATATTTCTTACATCAATATTTATTATCAAGCAATAAACCTACATATTTCTTAACAAATTGATTATATTATCTTGAGTCTTAAACGTTTTGGTTTTAAAGGCACTTAATATAATCGTTTTGAATAGTTTAATAGCTTTATTGATAGATTTTCTTTGACTATTAGAACTATATTAAAAGCTGCCTGAGTTAATTCTGTAATCCTAATCCATTACATTAGTCAACCATAAATGCATTAAGCAATCTTAAACTACAGTTTATTTGTTAGTTAATGTTTCAATAAAAGTTAAAGATGCAATATAATTTTATTTGACATTGAAACATAATAATGTAGAAGACATTCACCGGGTTGAAACCATTTTTTGCACCTTTTTGATTTCTCATGTCTAGAGTTAATATTTTTTATTCCAAATATTTCTCCATGTAAGTACTCGTACATCCTTTATTTATCCAAAATCAGTAAAAAAATCAATATTTAAAAAATCTCAAACATAATATATTTCCAAATCCTATTTATAACCCTTCTGACTTTTTTATTATGTCCGTCAACATCCATAATAACCATCATGCCGTTTCCCAGTCGAGGTAGGAACAAAGGAGAGAGTGCCAGATTATCCAATCTCCACATACTCGTACATCCTTCACCTTTTCTACATCCGTGCACCTTCCTACGATTTCTCTGACTTTTTTATATTTCCCTCTTTCAAAATTTCATTCACTTGATCAAACCATACTTTCTTTGGTCTTCCTCTACTACGTCTTCCAACCAACTAGTTCAACTTTATATTTGTTTTCTTAGACTTTCTCCATTCATTCGTTCTACATGCCCAATCCATTTAACGTCAACAGTTTAAGATAACGTTTAAACAAATTTAAAAAATAACAATCATCTTACAAATGTATTTTTCATACAATTTTTATACTGATATACTTTAGTATGAAAGTTTCATTGTATCCAATATAACCAGCCCACGTTTTCTTTACATTGATAACATCACCCAAACATATTTAAAAATATACGTATCACTTTTATAAAAGAAGTGTAAAATTTCTTCGTTAAACTTTTCCACTTATAGATCAATTGGTTAATTTTTGAAGCTTTATTAGTTAAAACATTAAATTGTCTAGAATTGACTTTGACGGGTGAATAGCTGTACCTTCAGGGATGCTCTAAAGTGTAATCTTCTGGGTGGTTAGTGGGTTTCTCAGTGGTTAATGGGTATCTTACTTGCTTTTTTTTTTCTTTTTCTTTCTTTTCTCTCTTTTCGCTGGTGGTGAATTGGGGATTGTGCGTACGTGTTTCTGCGTTATCTTCTCATTCATTTTTTTAAAACTGCTTAACTATTTCAATGTATTACTGCCTAACTATTTCAATGTTGTTTCAACTATTTCATTTCCCATTAGTCATTTTATAAAATTTGGACTCCTTTGAGGCTTTTTTTTTTCGTTCTTGCTGACAGTTAACCTGAGGTGGTATAGGTGGGTTTACTTTTTAATTTTTTTTTCTGCCATACGTTTTTGTTTTTTTATTTATTCTTTAATCTAGATTTGCGGGGGTGTGGGATGGAAGCCCCCGATGCCCTTGCGGTTGGGCTCGCCCTACATTGGTGGGGTGTATCTCGGCCGGGGGAATGTTTATGGGATGAGCCCGGATCTTTTAATGTCTTCTCTCTTGAATGTATGATATTTTTTTTTGTCATCTATTTATTTTCTGTGTTTTTTTTATCTTCTTGTTCTACGTGTTCAAGGGTGTGGGCTGAAAAACATCTGGTGTCCCCGTGGCTGGGCTCGCCCTATATTGGTGGGGTGTATCTTGGCCGGGGGGATGTTATTAGATGAGCCCAGACCTTTTGACAGCTTCTGTTTTTTAATGTATTCTCTTTTTAATATGTTCTTGAAATGTGTCTAAATGTATTATGTACATACTATGTTACTATCAATAAACCTGTATTTATTTATTTATATTCGTTTTACTGTATTAACTCATAGAATTGCGTAATTACTAGAATTTGGTAGCACAAATCATCCTAGTTTGGGTGGATTGCCTATTAAAAAAAATGTGTATTGGAGCGATTTATCACCTGCAAAGGAAGTTGTCGGGCAAGTAGCATAAATTTATATTTACATTCATTTGGTACCCTTCAACATATCATTGATGATAATTTGGACGTAATGTAGAGCGTGGCCGAAACACATTATTTTTGGCCTCGTGAATTGAAAAAGAACCACTGGAGGAGTATACACGGAATTAGTGGTTGATCTTCGCGCGTGTTAGTAATACTGCCTAATACGTGAAGAAGCAAGAACGCTCGTATTAGTATTATTACTGGAGGAATTTGTTTTTTCGAGTACCATCGCGAATCGAACCCAACATCTTCGGGCGAAAATCAAACATATAGTATCATATGTATTTTTATGGCCCTCAAAGTGACGTTTTCAATACATTTGTGATTATAATACCACCAAGTAGCATTTTCAACACATCTGTGCTCTTAAGACCAAAAAAATTTTAAACTGTTTTGTGGTTTTAATGCCAAAAATTGGTATTTTCAGTACTTAAAGGTTTAATAACAAAAGGTGGAATTTTTAATATTATTGTGCTTGAAAGACCACAAAGGAACCTTTTACGCACATTTGTGTTTTTTATACCACAAAGTAGCATTTTCAACATATTTGTCCTTTAAGACCACAAGGTGGAACTTTCAACACTTCTGTGGTTTCAAGGTTACAAAGTGGCACTTGGAGGTCATAATTGAAAAAAATATTACAATAATTCGTTTGACATAATTTCATGTAGTTACAAATCATGATTTGACGCCGCACGGAAATGCATGAAATGTAAGAATAGTATACGCATGTATCATGAGTACTCGTAATTCACAGCTCTTTGGAATGTCAACAGCTGGAAATGTTCCCTAACAATAAACAATAATACACACACAACGCAGACACGCTGTTCACGGTTCATGACGTTTGTTGACCCGCCTTCAGACAGCGGAAATAAGTCACTTTTACTTAGATAATAAGAACCAATATATGTTTCCTATCCATTATTTATAAACTGCAACGCAAAACAAGTATTAAAACCATTATTAAAATTATTAAAAACAAGCATTTAAATTATATATGCAAAACGACTATCTGTAACGAGAGATAATAGAAGTAACTATAATATATGCAAAACGAAATTGGAAAATATTAAAAGAAAAAAAGTGTATACTTAGTAACTAGCTAACAATTAAAACTTCATATATATGTTATGGTATATATAAAACCATAAATTTGCTTACCACATTTAATTAATCGCTCAATCACAAAATCAGGGATGGCAAAGGCAAAGGTACTTAAGTATTAATACTTGCAATCACAAAATCAGGGATGGCAAAGGCAAAGGTACTTAAGTATTAATACTTGCAATTACAAGAAAAAAACATTTCATTTGAATTAATTAATGAAACATTCTTATTTGTTTGGATACCGGACGGGGGTGAACGCAGAATAAAGTGATGTTGTGGATACGTGATATTAGATCTAAAGTTTATTTAAGAATATTTTTTATTATGGTTGTGAATTGTTGTCATTTTAATTTTAAAATATTGCTTATATCGACCTCTTTATTATCTATCTCCTTTAATATGTTGTTTCATGTATCCGTTACTTATGGTTACAATTTTAAGAGGCACGATTTTTTTAATTTTACTATACCTACCTTGTGAAAAATAGGTTTTATTTTGTATGTATTTCTGAAGATTAATTTATGATATTTTTCTTCATTAATAATTTATTACAGTTTATGAAAAACATTTTTTTTCAACTCATGTTACTAAGTCGTTACCGCTTAACTAAAGATCACAGCAACTCTCTTGACTCTAGGCAGCTTTAAAAAATACCTTGGTTTTCAATAAATTTCGTTAACATAGCGTAGCCAACCCTGGAAGGCACAAACTTAGAGTAGCCTATCGAGCCGAAGATAGTTTAATAATTTAGCCGCGGAGCTTCTTTCAAAATCGCTGTTGCACAAAATGTGGTTTGATGGTTGATCTGTCCTGCCACAACTTCAACAAAGTAAAAGGATGGCAATCAAACTTAGTAGTTTGGCATTGAAGTTCTAGTGGCTAAGCAGAAATTGAGATTACCAGAAGTTTGGTAACACAAATAAGAAGCTGAGGCACCACTAATTCGACTGCCATGGAATTATTCAGATCTCTTAGCAGGCTACTTGAATCTGATTTTTTTGTTAATGTTTACATACTCTATACAAAACGATCGGCGTATATCAGCCATTAAATTTGGCTCACCTTTTCTGAGACAGCTGTTACATCCACGAAATTCCTCACAAAACAATCCAAAAATTCTGAATTGCAACCACTCGTGAGATTTGACAACTCTCAACATATATTTTTTTTATTGAAACACATACGTGAAATTATTTTGTAGGTAAACAAATCCGTATATTCCACATCGTGCAAAATAAACCAAGCTTTAACATCTTATTCCGGTCCGGATCTCTTGCGCTTTGCCTGCAACACGCTTCCCGATTGTTTAACTTTGTAATAAGTCAAGTTTGTTCGTCGCCTAGCTTTGTTGCAGCACATAAACCTTCGTTGCTTCCAGGCTCTCACAATACCGCTATAGCTCGTATATTTCTTAATTCTATACTATTTTAGAGTCCGAGTCGTTTCCTTGTGATTCGCTTCAAACTTGCCACTTCGACAAATTCGATTGGAAGAACTTACAGCGGACGAAAAAATCCAATATTACTAAAAGTTTTTAATTTAAATTTATTCAAGAGGGGCTGTTGTATCAACTTGAAAGCTATAACGTATGAAAGTCACAACTTGACTGATTGCTAATAAACGTTGAAATTTATAAAAATGTTGAGTCCAACAGGAATTATTTAGGAATTAAAAAACGTGATAAAATCTAGTTTTAAATATATTATATAAAACTAAGAAAATAATATACCAGTTCAACATTTTTTTTTACATTTTTACGAAATGTTTTTGTCGATATTTAAGTACTCGTACTTTGAAAGGAATTATACCAAAAAAAATTATATTTTAGTAGATAATTTCTCTTAAATGAGACGCTTTCATAACTTTTTCCAAAAAAGATTAAACGTTGACTGGACTCTTCTGAATGTCAATACATAGTAATTATTAAACTTACAAATCACGCGTTTTAGTGGACATTTAATATATTCGCATTTTATTCTTCGAATTATTAAAATATTTTTTTTATTTACATGTAGATGAATTATTAAGTTTCTAAGATATATATTTCTGCATATAACATTTTATAGAAAGAGATTATTAACACTTTCTATATCTTAGTCTTTTTTAAATGCGTTGTATAGATTTTTTTTATTTCCTTGAAAAAGAGATAGATTTTGATATTTCATTTAAAAAATATATTTCGAGTTTTCAATATTGGGTTCGATCTAGGTGGGAGTTTTTAAGCTGTAAAATAATTCACATTTTTAATCTAAAATATCTTTGAAAGTAGATGAAGTTATATTCTTCACAAAACAATTTTAATCTCTCAATTCAAAATCACTTAAAAATAAATGCTTTAATATTTTGTGTTCAAAACATTTAGAACTTAACGGGTCTACGTACTTTTTTAAAGGAACTCAAATAAATGCTGTAGAAATGCGTGCATTGAGAAGAATATATGCAGGTGATAACGTATGACAGATTGCGGAATGAAGTGATTAGGAATGCATGTAAACTGGCAGATGTGTTGAGTAAGATGAATGGTTGAATTAAAATAGGCACTAAGTACCAAAAAAAAAAACAAAAAAAAACTAAGTATCATTATATATGACATATAGAACGAAACTGCATACTTAGTTTTTTTTGTTTTTTTTTTTTGGTACTTAGTGCCTATTTTAATTCAACCATTCAGATGAAGAAGAGCACGCTGAGATGGTTTTGGCATGTGGAACGAATTAAAGAAGAAAGACTAACAAAATAAAAATTTAGTGCCAATGTGAGTAAAATACATGTGAGAGCAGACCAAGAAAGGAATGGTTGGATCAACTGAATGATATTTTGAAAGAAGAAAGTTAGAAAAATCGGTTAAAGTTGTAAGAGAAGGGGAAATCGGTTAAAGTTGTAAGAGTATGGATATGAAGGAGGCTAACGATGTGCGTCGTGATACGAAAGGCTGGCGCTCTGTTCTCTCTGCGTACCCCGACAAGGAAATGGTTTGATGCTATGTTGGAATAACTAATAGTTGTTATTCAATTTTGATTTACCTCAAAGTTAAACGAGCACGAATGATTTTATCTGTTGACCTAGTCAACGTTTTGCTGTTTTACCCATTCATATGTCACTTGTGAGTACAAACGATTATTTTTCTTGTTCATATGTATACAAACAAGTCGGTACAGTTATAATATAAACATAATATCGTGATCAAACCAGTTTCATTAATAGATGTTGTCTTCAAATTTATTTTCCTTGTAGAAATAATCAATGTTTATCCGTTCAATTAAATACCAGCTGCATCTGCTGTTAATGACAAATCTGCAAATATCAAACGTCTGCAAAAATATGTTAAAAATATATAAAAGAAAAATATGTATGTAATTTAATATACTGGAATCAAGTTTTTTTCACATCGCCTGAATAATTAAGACAGTATATTACAATTCCATTGTATACAGTACAATCTGGCGCGCTTATTGCCATGGAGCAATCTCTTTCAACTAATTAGAAAGTGATTAAATATGCCCTAAGTGAAAACCAGACGGGAATTCTAATTTTTAAATATCTAGGTTTCAAAGGCAATCGCACCCGCAACCTCCGGTTCCAAAGACAAACGTCTTACCAATTAAAGCATAAAGGTTATGACTATGTTACAAACGAGAAGTCATCTTTTCATCACTTTTCAACGTATTATCCAATAGAATTCTAATTGTATCCCTACATTGTTACCCTTTATTTTATCTATGCAGCAACACTTTGAGGAAAATGTATGATATGTTATATGTTATGTTATGGAAAGGAATATATAGACTAATTATTTTGAGAGTCCTTAATACGCTATCGTGTGGCTTGATTTCAACAAATAACGCTGAAAAACAAATCACCACAGAAAGGATCTTACAGATATAAAAACATATTTTTTTCTGAATTTGTGGCATAACTTAAAATGAAATAAATTAATTTAAATACTTTTTTTTTTTAATTTAACTTTTAACTTTGTTTAATTAACTTTGTTTATTTAGCTTTGTTTAATAAAAAACGATTTAGACATTTAAACGCCCATGAAGAGGTTCATAGAAATATATAATAAAAAGAAAAAAAATAAAATATACATTTAAAATAATGTATTATACTCCAACTGTATAGAATAAAAGCTGATGGAGGTATTGCTTTTTGAAAATTCCTTTTTACCAACTAGAAAGGTGTTAAAAGGCCATGTGTGAAAATCCTACCTAAAATATTTTTTTGGGTTTCACCGGAATTTAAACTTAAAACTCCTTTACTGAAAGTTGACCGTGAACGTCATTGATAAATGTTCAATAATGAATTAGCAAATACACGTGTATACCAAATATTCAAATTAAGAAGCCATTAACCTGTTGACTGATGATCCGATCCATAGTTTAATAATGTGTGGGTGTTAACCGCTATTAGTTCAATAAAAAACACGGTTAGTATCTACAGACGATAAACGAAACCCGAATTGCATCAATAAGGTTAGTTAATTCATAAAAAATACGAATATAAGCAAAATATGTTTATACCTTAAATAGCTGTCAATAGATTATTTATCAATACACGAATAGAGGAACTTACGCAATTATGAATCATTCAGCTATCATTTCATTTCAGCATATGTTCCATAGTAACACTAAGCATACTTATATGGTATATATATATATATATATATATATATATATATATATATATATATATATATATATATATATATATATATATATATATATATATATATATATATATATATATATATATATATATATATATATATATATATATATATATATATATATATATATATATATATATATATATATATATATATAT